>VZRR01002338.1:97041-150615 GCA_013398015.1 Oreocharis arfaki | reverse complement strand
TTTTTTTTTTTTTCCTCCTTCGTGTGGTTTTTATTTTTTAAATAAAATATATGAAAATTCGTATTTTTACCTACTCCCTCCCACAGCATGAGAGCGCGCGGGCCGCGGCGCTGCAGCAGCGGGGTGCCTCCAGCCCTGGGCGGGTTTCAAGGGGTTTAATTCACTTTAAACCCCTTTTTTTACCCAAAAAACCCCCTTTTTCCCCTTTAAACCCTTTCTCCTCTCTCGTCCTGTCATTCTCCAGCCCGGGCAGCAGCTTGGGTTTGGCCAGGTCATGCCACCCCACTCCCCTCCCCGTGCAGGGAGGGGACAGGGAGGGGTGGTGGCCCTGCCACCCTCCTGCCCTGTGGAAAGGTTCCCTTTGCATTAGGGACGCCCCCCTCCCATTGCAGGGTCCCCCCTTGCAGGGGGTCAGACGCTGCTTTGGCCCCAATTGGTCAGGCTGGTGCTGTGCCCCCACTTGTCCCCTCCGGATCCAAAAGTAAAAAAAAAAATAAATTTTTGGATTTTTTTTAATGATTCCTGTTCTTTAGTTACTGTTCAGACAGGCAGGGTGGGCACCCTGTGCCCCTTGGCATCCCCAAACCCACTGCTGTCACCCTCCTCCTGCGTCCCACATCCCCCAGGGATAGCATCACCCTCTGCATCCTCCTGGGAATTACTTTTATTTCAGATAAAGACCAAAAAATAAGGAAATTGCCACCAACAGGCAGCAAGGAGGGAGGGAACAAGCAACAGGTGCCTGTTTGGGATGTGGAAGGAGGAGGGAGCAGCACCCCCAGCCTGAGGGTGAGCAGGGCTTTCTACTGGGGTGAAGGGGGGTTTTGAGGATTGGGGACCCCCATTCCAGCATCCAGGAGAAAGGGTGGAGTGCAGGACCCTGCAGCATCACAGGGCTGCAGCTGGATCCCCCGTGTCACCCCATCCTTCCACACAGGGCAAGGAGGAAAATAATAATAATTATGTACCAAATAAAAAAAGAAAAAGCAGACAAAATTGTAGCAGCAAGTTCCCAATTTATTGAAACTGATTGATTTTTGCAGGTATGTCTAAGCTAAATCCCATCACAAAGGTTCTATCCGAGGGGTGGCCCCCGGCAGGCGAGGAACTGGGCAGCAACTAGAAAATAAAATCAGATTTACCTGAACTACATCGACAGAAAATCAGTACAACACAGCATGTTCTCCCACTGACTTCTGGTTAGGAAATTCTCCTCAACCTCCCCAAAATATTAAACACATCTTCAATACAAACACAGGTTTATAATAATTAATATAAAGTCAGTATAATATAGAATATTCCCAGCAAAAAAAAAAAAACCAAAACAAAAAACCCAACAATCTTCAAACACCGTCCTTTTTGTGTTCGTTCAGCTTTATTTTTGTAGACAGGTTTAAAGCACGTTGAAAAATAAATATATATGAAAGCATACACACAGCACTGACTAGGGGGGCTAAAAAAAAAAAAAAAAAAGGCTGAAATTCAAAACACGATTCAGGATCTACAAAATCAAAGGAACCATTAATTATGGCTTTTGTAGGAGTCGCACGTGTCACAGAATGAGAGAAAATCAGATTATCTTTCAGAATATTGCAAAAAATTCCAGTTTTTGCATTGTTTTCGTGGAGTTTCTTTCCTCGAGGGTGATGTGCAAAAGGGGGAGCTCTGAGGGGAGGGTGCTCGGGGTCAATCCTAAAACACAGCCACCCACCCCACAGCCACAGCTCTGCTCCGGGGAAGCGGAGTGTTTAAAGGCAGGAGTGGGGAGAGGAAACAAAAAGGGAAGTAACGCTGGAGTGGGTTTCCTTCCGGACAAAAAATACTCGTTTTGTAGTCCAAAAAACCCGATTTTTGATTAAAGAAAAAAAGAAACGAAAGAAAAGGGAAAGGACAATCACTTTGTGAACTTTCATTAGAGAAGTCCCCCTCTGCCTCCCTGCAAAGCCGCTCCGCAGCTGTGAGGCTTTGGGGTCACCTTAAAAACCACAAAACTGGGGAGTTCATGATTTTAATAATATTTTTGGAAATCCCAAATCGACACAAGGACCTCGTCTGTCTCCATCCTTTAAGATGTTCCCCGAGTCCATGGATCCCTGGGATGTTTTCCAGAGGGCACAGACAAGGACGATGCCCTCTGCCCTGTTCCGCACCGTGGCCAAAACGCTCTCTACTCCTGGCACTCAGATTTAAAATAAAAAAATGAGGGTAATCAAGGAATTCAAGGAGGAACATTTACATGTACAAATGCTTTAAAAAAATGAGTTGCAAGTTCTCGAGACGGAGTATATCCATGTTTTACCTCTAAGGGAGTTATTGTTTTGGAATTAAGTCTGTATATATATACACACACATATATATATATATATTTAGAAAAAATTAAAAAAGGGGAACCTCAGTGAAATATACAAAGCCCTGAAGGGAAATACAAAGACGAGATGCAGAACAGGCAGAATTAGTGGGGTTTTGTTTAAATCTCCGAGAGCAGAAGTTTGCATAGGCAGTAGATCCGAGAGACCCCCGAAAGAAGCTGGAGGAATGTGATCACCTGGAGCGACTGATGAAGTTTATAAAGTTTCAGCATAAAAAAACACGCCCAAATTCCTTTTTTTCAAACCCAAGTCAGAGCATGGAAGGTTAAAGATGAATCCCTGCGTTTCCAACTCTGCACACCTCCATGAGAACAAAGCACTTCAATAGACATCAGGTGTTAGAAGGGTTTTATTTGGTACACGGTGTGTGTTAGTGGGACAGAAGCACGTGCGAGGTTATAACACGGGGAAAAGTTAGTTTTTATGTGGATTTTCCATTTTTCTCTCCTTTTTTTTGTTTTTGCTTTATTTTTTGCATCCTCAGCTCGAAGAGCCTCAAAGTGGCACAATTAGGAAACACTCCTGAGCACTGCCCGGCTCTCTGCTCACCCTTAAAAATAAGGAAAGAAAAGAATGCAGTATTTCCAAGGGAATTGTGAAGAAAGCTCAGCACTGCATAACTCTGATGACGAAATTGAGTTACTCAAGGCCAGGGAGGAAGAGGAGGGCTTGGCCCACAGCTGGTCCTCCTCAGAAGGTGGATGCACACACCAGCATCAGAGGGGATGGGCCATCGGAATGTCACACAAACCCAGGGGGGGTTTGAACTGTTTGGGTTTTAAAATTCTCTTTTAAATAGATTTTTACAAATAAAAAGCAAAGCTACAGATAAATCTTTAAGTACTGTATGCATTTGTCTACACGCAACAGGTGAGGCTGCACGTTCGGGACCTCAGGCACCCCCACCCCCTCCACATTTACAGGGTAAATGACAATAAATACAGAGCCCACACTCTGGGGGAGCCAAAATTGGGGTAAGGGAACAGCCTCCTCGCTCTGGGACCCCCCAAAACCACTGGAAAAGAGTATATAAAGGTCAAATTGTGACATACTAGGTGGGTTTTTACAGCTTTTTAAATAGGGGAGGAGAAGGAAAAGAGGCTAAAACGCAAAACGAGATTTTTACAAGAAAAATGTTCCTGCATGACCCACTCTGCTCTTCCCGTATTTAAGGAAGAGGGTTATCCATGCTCACTGCCTAAAGCAACAAGTCCCCCTAACTCCTCCAGTCCAAGGGGCAGCAGCAGCAGTGCTGGTGTGGCCCCACTGAGCCACATAGAGGATTTTAGGAAAGACCCGTGTTCCCACATCACTGAGCACCCCCAAACCAACGGGGCAGGAGCCTG
Source organism: Oreocharis arfaki (assembly GCA_013398015.1). NCBI lineage: Eukaryota > Metazoa > Chordata > Aves > Passeriformes > Paramythiidae > Oreocharis > Oreocharis arfaki. The sequence continues at coordinate 146,900 of VZRR01002338.1, read as the reverse complement.
GAGGCTCCCGATGGAAGCAGTGGTGAACCAGGAGAGAAGGTGGTGAATGTCTGCAGGGAACTGAGGAGCAGAGAAAGGGAGTGAACGCCATAAACCCAGGATGCAACTGGAAAGAGGGAATGAAGAGAGAACCAGCTCCTGCAGGTGCCAGGACTGAGAATCCCACCACACTCCACGAAATCCCGGCACCGAGTGGCTTAAATCCTTTCAGGTTATTTGCTTTAGGGGGGTTTATTGTACAAGATACTTTTGATTCCTTTGCTGGGTGGAACCACACTTTTCCTCACGGACCAGCAGGCCTGCAGGAAGGAAGATAGCACCTTGAGTCATTTGGCTTCTGGCAATGGGTTGTCTTTCGTGGCAGGTTTCAAGGTACCACAGTCACAAACATCGTAGAAAATTGCTCGATGGCAAGGAAGGAGTGAGGTCTTCGGCTTTTTTTTTTTTTCAGATTTAAAAAAGCACCAGAAGCAAAGAGGTGAAGGTAGAACAAGCTGCTTCTCAGGAACAAGACAATTCCAACACACGCTGTTGCTGTTGTTATATAGGTGTAGCTGGAAGAAGGCAACAGTGGCCGATAGGAGCAGGGAGAATCCAACTACCTGGCGCAGCCCCACAGAGTCTGAGGAGATGCTGGGAGAGAAATATGGTTCTTATTTAAAGAAAAAATGGTTTATTTGAAAATTTACATGGAACCAGTGCAGCTAAATCTGAAGGGTTTTTGTCATAAATTAAGTAGGTCTTAGACCTACCCGTGATCAATGAGAATGCTGAGATTGGCAAGGAAGAACAAGGTACCCAGGTGAAATCCTGGCCCCACCAAAGTCCATGGGACGGGAGCAGCAAGATTCCACCCTGCTGGGATCGCCTCACCTCGGCTTCTCGCCTTTCCCAGCTCATCCTGCCCTTGGCCGAACGCCTCGGTTTCGCTACAGTTTGCATATATTTGTGAAAAAGGCAGCTGAGCAAAGGGAGAGAAGTGAAGATACTTGTGGAGAAGAACGACAGGTACAGAACGACCTGTGTCCTCTAGAGCAAAAGGTGCTTCCAGAAGCACCAACATGCGTTTCGATGCCTGTGGATGACCAAGGCTGGAAGACAGGACGTGGGTAAGATGCCAGTAGGTCCAAGAAAAGTCACAATCTGTCTTTGATGGTGATTCTTTCAGAAGCTAAGAATCCAAGAGAAGTATTTGTAAGGCTGTAACCTGACTTGCCTTTTGATCTATTTGGCTCCATAAAAAATAATTAAAACTCTTTAAATAACTTTGCAAAAGGCCTGTATCATCGGGGGAAGCCCTCCAACACATCCATCCATCTGCTTTCCCAACCTTAGCTTGGAATTCCACTGCTGCTGGGATTTTAGCACAGACAAGGTGTTTAAAAAACCCCAACCAACCAACAATCCCGCTTTGGACACAAAGACCTCCCCAGTGCTGGGTTCGGAGTGGGAAGGGGAGGAGGATTCATGCTTCACCAGCCTCCTCACACCTGCAGAGGCTCCACCTCCCTCTGGCTGGCTTGGCCAGAGGGGTGGCTGTGGGCAGGGGGTTGCAGGGGGAACAGGGAAAGGGAAAAGGGGGAAGGCGAAGTCAGCCGTGCCGCTGGAAGCGACGCTGCCAAAACAGTGTCTGAGTGGAACAGAGAAGGACTTGTTTAGAAAACACAAGAGTTATTTTGCACACATGGACGACAACAAGGCTACTTAGTTTTTCCAACATACTCCTTCCTCCCCACCCTCCCTCCCCCTACAAACAACAGAGCGAAACAAAAAATAAAAACAAACAAAAAAAAATAATCCCTAAGAAATCCAGGTAAAATCCTTGTCGTTCTCCCCAGAGTTGTCCTGCTCCTGTGGGGAGTCGACATCTTTGTCATCATCTAAAATCACATCATCCTGTGACATCCCCACGTCATCCTTCCACTTGATGTCGTCGTCGTCTCCCATCTCCTCGTCTCCTTCCACTTTGATGTCATCCGGGTCTTCCATGTACTGCCCTTCCCCGGGGTAACACTCGTCCGGGGACCCTTCTCCCCCGTTGTGGTCCAGGTGCCCGGCGATGCCGCGGCCGGAGCAGTCGGCACAGACGCCGTGGCGACGGGAGCCGTGCTTGATCCCCACGCTGGCCGCCGACATGAACACCCGGTTGCAAACCTTGCAGACGTACTTTTTATCTTTGCTGTGGACCTGGAAAAGAAGAAAGGATCACAGAGGTGAATGCCAGCGGAGGTGGAATGAGGGCTGCTCCCATGTCCTGGCAAAGGGAAATCCACAAGCGCAACGTGAGATCACAACTGGCTTCCACCATGAACTCAAACCCACCATGATGAATTCAACCCTGCCATGATGACACAATGGAAAATCCTTTGGGACTGCCTGTTCATCACCACACTCATGGTTCTGAGAGGAACTTGGATCACAATTTTTTTCTTCCTTTTTCTTTCTGTTTTTCTTCCTTTTTCTTTCTGTGATACAATAGTTGTATCATACCCACCACGAAGAGGAAAATGTTAAAAAGAAAAAACCCCAACCAACAAGCACTGCAGTCAAACCAGTGTTAATCATGGTGATTCAGTGGTCTCCCTCCTGATCTCACTGCTGTCCAGAACCAAAGAACAGGAGCACTGGGAATGCCTCCTGTATCTCACAAAAAATGCATCTGACTGCACTTCTCACCTTATTTCTGACTACTCTGGTTTGACACAAATGTTTCTCCTCCGAAACTCATTCTGCAAGAATCCTGGGCATGTGGAGCTATCACAGAATATGTGGCCAGTAAAGGAAGCGAGGAAAATCCTCTGCAGGATACAAGAATTCACTTCCTGAGTGCACTATTTCAAGCTGCACTGTTCATTGAGCAAAATTACATACTTTGAGAAGCACAAAACATCTTATTAAAGGTGAAATCTGTCCTTGGCCACTTTTGCCCTGCATGGAAGGCAAGGAGCTTGTCAAACCACTCAGTTGCTCCTCTGCCAGTGGAAACCAGAGCAGTGAGAAGTCCCAAACTCCACCACAAGGAGCCTCATCAGGTACTTTCACTTACACATATATATCTGCATGTAAAATACATATTTATTTTATTTATATGTAGAAAAGTTCAGTTGGAAGGGACCCACGACAATCTTCTAGTCCAACTGCCCGACTGCTTCAGGGCTGCCCAATATGTAGTATAAATATGTATTCTTCTTTTATATAATTTTTTCTTTATTCTTTTATATAGTAACACCACACGGGGACAGCACAGGCACTCGATGCCCCGTGTCTGGCACTGATCCTCAGGAGAGACTTCAGGAAGTTGTGTAGAAGCACACAAGGATCCAGTGCCAGTGGTTTGGGGTTGCTCTGAGCAGCCCAGCAGCCACCAGAGCCTTGGGTACATATCACCAGTCCCCAATCCTTTTTAACTCCTTTCTTCTTTTCATGCTCACAACAGCCTGTGGGAAAGGTTTTGCTGATTAAAGTCCTTCTTTTTATTTTAAAGCAGCTGCCTGGATGCCTGCTCCCTGCTCCTGCCTCAGCATGGGATCACCAGCTCTCACCACCTGATTCTCCACAACCCTGCGCTCCGGAGCACTCAGCTGAGCTAAAGCTCTTTGGGAAGAGGACAAATTGACCCATCGTAGCCCCTCAGCCCTCACTGCTGCAGGACACTGGCTCAGGCTCTGTGTTGCACCAGTCCCAGCCGTGTTCAAAGCCTTTGAGTGCCTCTGATGTGCTCTGGCTGCAGGTTCCCCTGCTCCGAGCCAGTCCCCATGACATTCTTCTACTGCGTCAAGCAAAGGCATTAAATTTTATTACTTTTTTTAAAGCAGTTGGACAGGGCTGCTCAGAGTTATCCAGCAGGATCTATAGGCATCACTCACTTTCAACTCGTACAAGAATGATTTTCAGGCATCAAAAGCTGAATAGGAGAACAGAAGGCGGTCAGGGGTGCAGAATAAGGGCTAAAAGAGCCACATAAAAAAGAAATTATAAAACAGGTACTAAACCAATTTGTAATTATCACAGAATGGTTTGGGTTGGAAGGGACCCTGAAGCTGATCTAGTTCTGACCCCCTGCCATGGGCAGGGACGCCTTCCACTACAGCAGGCTGCATATCTGTTAAAAAACTGATCACCTCTCTCCCTCTTTTCCAATGCTGACAGTTCAGTCAGCAGGTTCAAAGTGAGCCATACTCCTGGATGCAACTGAACAGAAATTAATCTTATTCCCTTTACAGCCAAATTAGTATTAAGCACAGAAACAGCATTTGGCCCTCAGTATCGGACAGTGCCATTAGAAAGGTGATAGTCTAATTGATTAAATGCCAATATCCCAAGGAAGAGAAGGGGAAATATGCTGACAACATCCTAAATTTATGAAAAAAAAAATTAAAAAGGGAAAGTTCTCAGAAATGAAATGCTGGAGGCAACCAGCTGGCACAACTAGGTGTTCCCTGCTGCAAAACCAGTAGCAGATCTTGAAACCCGTGTGCTTGCAGCAGGACTGAGCTCACGCTGGGATCTGCCTCCCCAGCTCCAGCGCCCCAAGGAAATAAGGAAGGGGCATCTCAGGGAGCAGGCAGTGCCCAAGCAGATGGCTGGGCACTCATGTGAACGGAGATGGGAGCAGGGAAGGACACGGTGGGGGTTTGGGCACTGTGGAAACTGTCACACAGGGCTCCAGGATCCCGGTGTGGGATCCGGGGCATTGTCGGCGGTGAGCCGGGCCCGCTGCTGGCCCTGCTGCTGGAATCATTGCCTAGAAACTACCTGCTCTGCCACAGCACCACCTCTACTCCAAGCTTTGAGAACCTCTTTAGGATGGCAAATGATTTCTACCCTGAAAAGAAAAATAATCAAAGTTTGGCTTAAAATGTTGTTTCTGAAGAAGCTGTGAAGAGCCAGACACCAGCACCAGCCCTGCAGTCAGAGCTGAGCAGCCTCTTTAATAAGGTGTAACAGTATTTTTGACAACTAAGCATGGCCAGACCAGAGTAGCTTTGCCTCAAGTTCTTGCTGAGCAATGTATTTTAAAGCTTTCTGCACCAAGTCATAGAATTACAGAATTGTTAAGATAGGGAAAGGCCTCCAAGATCAAGTCCAATTGTCCCCCCAGCACCGACAAGTCTACCACTAAATCATGTCCCCAAAAGCCACATTTACACATTTGTTAAACCCCTCCAGGGATGGTGACTCCACTATTGCCCTGGGCAGCCTGTGCCAGGGCTGAACAACCCTTTCAGGGAAGAATTTCTTACTAACATCCAACGCAAACCTTGGAAAGCCCCTAGGTGAGCTTGGAGAGCAGGAGGAGGATGAACAGGCAGCCAGCCACAAGGCCTTGGAAAAGCAGGGGAAAAAAAGATACAGGAGAAGCCTCCAGATGAGCCCTGGGTGGCAAACAAAATCCAGACTTAATTGAGGTGAAGCTCCAGTTCTTTTTACCCAGAACATAAGGGCTGAGTCCCCAGCACTGCCCTTACCAAGGTGTGGCGCTTCATGTGCTCCCGGCGGGTGAACTTCTTCCCACAGATCTCGCAGGGATAGGGCCTCTCTCCCGTGTGGGATCTCATGTGTCTCTTCAGGATGCACTGGTGCATGGCTGAAAAGCTGCAGTACGGGCACTTGAACTTCTTCCTGATGACTGTGAACTCGTTGACTGTAAGAGAGAAAGCAGAACACACAGATTAATCTCAAAACAGTCTTCTCGTTGACTGTTTCACTATTAAATTAGTTCACTGTGAAATCACACTCTCACCCCTTAACCAGCTACGTATTTTTAATCCTTTTACTGTATTACTGCCCATATATTATTAAAGCTAAGAAGATGAGTACCTCCATCAGAGCAGCTTTTGAACAAGTTGACACACAAACATTTAGCAACAGCCTCTTACAGACATTGCTTGCTAAAGGGAAAATGAAGAGGGCTGTCAGCCTGCTAGAGTTCTGATTTATTATAAAGGATTATCTGAAATATCGAGACCTACAATGCTAACAGTACTACTTATGGAAGAAGCAGGGAGCCAGGAACAGAAGTCCACGAAGGTGGCACCCCAACAGTGCCAGTGTTTTTTGTGGGGTGACACAAGAACATCATCACACACCCCAGGAGCGTTTTGGTGAAGGAGCAGAGACTGAGGATGACCCAGAGGAAACAGGACAGTCACAGCCACCATTCTCTACATTATCCAGTGACACAGTGACAGTGCCACACACGAAATACAGCAGGTGAAAACAAAGTATTTGCTGCTCCCTGCGGGCACCATCCACCCACTACAAGCTAGGAAGTGACTGTCCACTGTGGAGATGACTTTAAACCTCTTGTTTCTCCTTCGTTCTATTGCTTCCCATTAGTGTGTTAATTTTTACCCACTTTTCTCCTAATTACTGTTATTTCTTAGAGCAATATATTTACATAACAAGGAGGGGGGAAAAAGAAAGCAAGTTCTGGTTAATCACTGTAACTTATGTGTATGTAAATGGCTCCTGGTGAAGGAAACAGTCTATGGAGGAGAGCTGGGGGAATAGGGGAATGCCAGACCTATTCCTTAGCTCCTAACAGACCCAGAACTCGGCAATGTTTATAGATACTTATTGAAATATTACAAAAATAATATATATAATAAATGCAATATATAATGTAAATGCCCTACTAGGTGTGGGCACAGTCCACGCCCTCAGTATGTCACAGGTAATGCCCTGGAATTACACTGAAAAAATTGGTAAGCCCACATACTCAGCGTCATTTCATGCCCAATTTGTGGGCTGTTTTTTTTTTTATTCCTTCTGCTTTTAAAATTGGCTTTGTCTTGTATATCAATACTGGTGAAACAACTTGAAAAGTAACTATATTTGTCACTCATGTAGAAGTGCAAACCAGCAGGCACTACTAAGAGACACCCTTAAATAAGGTAACAGCCTCCTGAGCAATCAGAACAAACATTTCAACACCAGCTCATCTTAGAAAACGTATTTTAAGTAGTTTTCTATTGTCTTAATACGCACTAAAAGCATGATTCAAGATCTTAAAAGCTGCTGTGATATGCAGTTTATCACAGCATTTGTTTTGACCATGCAGAATTAAAACACATCCTCCATACAGATGACTTTGGGGAAGAAAAACTTCCTTTGATTATCAGTTTGAAAACTTCCTTTGATTATCAATTATTGATACCAGATTGTCAATAATTATCAATTATTGGGTCTAAGGGATCTAATATTCCGTTAGATTGGATCTGTGGTGCGCCAGCCCACAAGTGCTTTTTTTTTGGGTAGCTTGGTGGTTTTTTCAGCCCCTTTGTAAAGCTGTCAAGAGAATTTTCTAGCCCACAGGGAGAAAACCCCCAAAAATGGTAAGGAATATTTTATTCACCTGTCAGCAAAGCTCACCCACTGCAATGGGGTGGTGAGAAATGACTCTGCACTGCCTTGGGAACCTCCTGGAGGAGATGCCTGAGCACAGCCTGATGCCCAGAGCTTTATGCAAGCTCTGCTTGGTGACTTAAATGCCAGCTCTTCTCCTACACCACACCAATCTTCTGATTTACCAAGACTTTAACATCCTTTTTTTTTTTAACATCTAGAATATGAAAATTCTTGGTCTTTTATATTACAGGAAAATATTTTTTTCCTTTATTTTCTCCTAGGCTTTGACACTCCCTCACCTATACACTCAGAGGCAAGGAGCCCACGTTTTCCTACAGCAGGTAGCAATTTTATGACACAAAGCTATTTATTATAAACACATTTCCAGTCTGATTTTGTAACCACACACACACTTCTAACAACCCTGTCACTACAGAGTGTTGACAAGGTGAGCAAGCTGTAAGCTGAGCACGGGGAGTCAAGAGGGGACCTGAACTCTCCTTCCTCCAGCCCTGCTCCACACCACACACACTGGCAGAGCCCAGCTCCCAGGATACAGAGCCACTGGAAAACACTGACTGGAGATCCTGACAGCAACCAGATCCTGGGATCATGAAGAAAAAGAGCTTTAAGGACAGAAAACCACTAAATCCCTTATTCCTACATCGCTGGGTTGTACCTGACCCTGCTGTTCCCTCAGGGACCCGGTGCCTGCTCCCGTTTCCTGCCCAGGTCTCTCCCTTCCCTTCAGGGCTGAGCTGCTGCAAAGCTGAAAAGGCAACACCCAACGTTGGGTGCACGACCTGAACCCCCAGCATGCTCCTCCCCAGCCACCTGCCTCCAACACATCCATGGATTTCCAACAGCCTGCTCCTGACTCTGTCCGATTCCGAGATCCCTCACGCCTGCATTCAGCTTAAATCACTCAAAACCAACATTTTCAGCTTCTGCATTTAAAAATACTCACAGAACACTGTTTGCAGCTATAGTTTTATTGAAAACTAGTTTTGCACCAAATAGCCACATATTTAGTTCTGGTATCCACAAAAGGAAACACCTGAAAACCAGCAGCATTGTCAGAAAAATAACTGTATTGCAGAGTTAACATTTTCACAGTCCTGTTAAATACATGCACCCACAGTACATCTATCTAATGCACAAATACCAGCTTTGGTATGAGCATCATCCTTTGTCTAAATGACCATATTTCATAGAGCAGCATTAAGTTTAGCAGCATTAAGGTCCTAAGAAATCATCTTTAACATGATCATCAAGGTGATAAACAGCAGCACCACGGGTAAAGAGCTACTGGACACAGCAGCAAGAAATAGAGAAGGAAATAGAAACAGTGCCATAGTAAAAATCTGTGTATTTAATGCCACTAAAATATTTATGGAAATGTGTGTTTTTAAAACCAACACAATAATGCTTGGGAAAAAAATCTTTGGTATTTTCATCTCAAGTAACTTATTTCACTGAGGCTGTTAAAGGAAACAGGCTCCTACATCCCTGAGAGTGAAGGAAAAGCACTAGTGATACCTGATGGAGCTGCTCTGGATTAACTCTGTAAACTGGCAGCTAGTTAATAATCACTGAAATACTACATTCTTTGGCTTATCAGAAAGAATTCACAAACTTCAGGAGAATTCTTGTCCACTAAATCCTCATTATATTTAAGGTTATAAATAGCAAGGTGCAATTTAACTGTCAGACTCACACCTCCCATCAGCTTCCCGTGCCATTTCCTAACAGTAAAATCCTGCTCCTAACACCTGTTCTACACAAACCCAATAAAGCTCTGCCCTGTTATACCCTCCAGTCCTAACAATTTAAAAAAACTAGCCCTGATCCTGAAGGGAAGCACTGGAAATTCCCAGTGCTGAAGTCAGGAAGCACTCTGATGTAAAGGCCAAGGAAAATACTACTGAAACCTCTGTTAGAGACAGCGTTGACCTGACTATAGAAAAAGAATTCAATGTTGAATTAAATTCTAAAATATAAGAAAAATGAACGAACATGAAACTTTTTAAACTATTATCATGTAATGAAACCTTTTAGAGTTTGCTGAAATTGCTTTTGCTGGCATCTTACTTTCCCAACTCAGACAAATCCGTCCCTGCTGCTCCCGAATTTCCAGATAAGATTCATTGGGTTACAACTTTGTTTTCTGGCTCAGCTTTCTCCTTTCTCACTTGCTGATTATTTAAGAGCAAAATAAATCATGAGGCAATTACTCTGACATCTGTCACAAGGGAAGGTAACACTAAAAACTACACACATTCACAGACAGCCGAGATATCTGATGCCAAAGATGTCAACAGGAACAAGGGCGGAAAAAATGAACCTGACTTTGCAAAAACCATAAAATTTAAACCCAAATGATTAAAGTGTACTACAGTGATTGCATAGGATCTTAATTCTGACTGCAGCCTGCTCAAATGAAGAGTAAGAACTAAGCCAAGCAGGGAAACTCCAGCTTCCCAGCCCTGGCATGGAGCTGTCTCCCTGAAACTCCGACTCCCAGCAGGAACAGGTGGAGCAGAGCTGCACCAGAATATACCTGTTCCTTCTCTACAAGCCCAAGGGCAGCAGAAACTGATAGGCTCTCTCATTCACTTTTCCACAGGAAAGGGCAGGGGAAGAAGCTCCCCACTAAGTCCACATGGTGCACAACTAAGTATTTCTCATTTTTTTTGTCTCCTTGAGATGCAACAGCATCATGAGAAAAAACTTCCCTGAAGAACTCCAAAGAACATTTGTTGAGAAGTTGTTTTTTTCTTTCTCCTCAGCTGTCTCTCACACTGAGGAAAGCAACCCCACATGCTGACAAGCTGTGCTGTACGCCGAGCAGCTGGGAAGCACTGCTCTTAATTATGCTACTTTCATTTCACAGTTACCATAATCTAGTTTTGTATGTAAATATATAGCAAGAGACACAGAAATATTTAATCTTTTTGAAAAATAAGTGAATTTCACAGAATGAAATAGGAATTACAGATTTCTACCCACCAGGAGCAGCCATTACTGATTCTGTATGCACACCCCAAGTTACAATTAAATCTATGTAAAGCCTCCTTCCTCTGCTTTAACACCACCACACTCAGCCTGGCTAACTTAATTACAGCATACAAACCCAAACGAGTCTCAAAAACGTACAGAATCCCTGAAAACCACAGCCACAGTCCAGGATGATTTTTTTAAAAAGCCCTGAAAGTACTGAAATACAGAATCAGTAAAATATGCAAGCCTTGCAACAACTTTCAAGCCCTAATGACATGCCCTATTGCACATGTGAACAAGCAGCATGTTTTTCTCCTTTGAAAGACATAGAAAACCAGACTTTACAAACAGCAACCCAGTGCTTCCACAGCTCCTAAGTTCACAGTGAAAACCCCTGGAACGCCCAAATGGTCTGATGGACAGAGCACCAGAGCAGAACTCAGAACTGAATTCTATTATTAATTCTCTTGCTAGCACTTTCAACAACCTGAGGGATGTTATTTTCCTGGGGAACTGGAGGAAAACATCACCATCTCTTTTATAAAGCACTTTGAGATCTACTGATAAAGCAGTTGAAGGCAGTGTCAGAACACAGATCGAGCACACCAATAAAACAGTCCATTTTACGGACCCAAAAAAGTTATCTTTGCACAAAAATTGCACCAAGGCTGCTGTGACACAGCATCTGGAACCAGCACAGCATCAAGTGATCAGCTCTGGGGAGTCACTCTACGAAATTACACCTGTGTAACATTTATTTGCAGCACGAGAACCACGGCACAGTTTGCTTTTCCTAGTTCAAGGAAGTGTCTCATACACAACAACAGCAGCTACGCATCATCCTCAGCATCCTCGCTCGGTCCTACACTGTCCAAAAGCTCCAGCCCAGCCAGGTGGGCAGAGCCCAGGTAACACATTTTCACGTGGCTACTGAGGTTCTTCTGGGTGCCGAAGCCCTTGCCACAGCAGAGACAGACAAAGGTGCGCTCGCCCGAGTGCACGGACAGAAGGTGCCGGTTTAAGTCTGTCTTGTCGCGGAACAGCTTGGCACAGTTAGGACACTGCATCTTCTTACAGTGGAAGTGGATGGTCTTCTCGTGCCGATCCATGTTGGATTTCAGGGTGAAGCTGGCGGGGCACTTGGAGCACTGGAAGCGGGCGAGCTGGCCGGCAGGAACGCCGTCGGCGAGGCCGGGCTGGGGGCAGTCGAGCACGTCGAACGGGAGGAGCATGGAGAAGATGTGCTCGTGGATGTGCTCCTTCAGCTCCTCAGCACACTGGAACACCCTCCTGCAGAAGCCACAGGTCAGCCTCTTGGCCAGGGCTGAATCCAGGAAGGTCCCATCAGCAGCGATGTCTGTGTCTTCCGATCTCGGGAAGCTCGTATCTGAAACAGAACCATGGATACGCACGCACGGATCAGCCTCTTCTGGTATAAAATAATGACAGTTTAAAAGTGTATTTTTCTCTCTGCTTACCTGAGTCAGAGTTATCAAACTGCAGGAGTGCCAGCAGTCCGTCACAGGTGGCCTGCAAAGGAAAAGCACCGGGAAGTTAAGGCAGGCATTTACAAGAACCTGTCCTGTCGGCAGAGCTCTGACTCCCATCGCTGTCACTGCCTTCACCCCTTCCCTAAGGGAGGCTCAATCATCTGACCTGGCAACTCAAAGTGCCTTTGCAAAGCTTTCACTGCCAGAGCAGTGAACTGGGCCCTTATCCTGCAGGATTTGGTGTTTTGAAGACAGTAATCAACATCCCTGTTTAAGCCTTGGGTAACTACTAAGTTTCCATTCTCAGTAAGCATCCGTAGCTCCCACTCAGGCCAGTGGGAAATGCTGGACAGAAAATTTTTAGTTGATACAACAGAACTGGAAAATTCTCCCTTGGCCCTTCACAGGTACTTTTCCTTTCCACACAGAAGAGCCTGTAGAACACAAACATCTTCTGCATAGCTCCCTTTCTGCACTGCCCTCTGGCACTGCTGATCCAAATTCTAAATAAAAGCTGATTTTATCTTTTTTTTTTGTATAAATCCTTTGCGATACGCCAGCGTGTGGCAGATGGCAGCCCTGTATGAGGCAGAGGCGTGCTGCAGCCTCGGCAGGTCCGTGCAGACCAGCTCACTTCGCTCTACGGGGACTGCAAAGGAAAACCTGTGTTTCCACCCACTTGTTTCATAGAATTAAAGAATCATTCAAAAATATTAAGAATAAGAAATGCTGCAGAAAGCTACAGATTTTAGGTCAAACTTCTGACTTCTGTAACAGAGAGAGCCAGCCCACTTCTGTCCGAATTCAGACAGTTACAGGAAACCCAAATGCAGAACACCAGAAGCCAGCAATGGGTAGCTGAGGCCTCATGCCATTATTCTATGCAATGTTGTGCCAATGAAGGCTTTTACAATAAAAAGGACATTCATATTTTAAAAAAACCCAGAGGTTTTTGAACAGAAGTTCTGTTGAGGTAAGGCAGAAAGACTAAAATTGGGACAGCACCAGTCCTGACCCTCAACCAACTTCTAGTTTTAAAATAACCTGTACTTTTTTTTAAAAAGTGCATGGATTAAAGTATAACATATTAGGTCTTTCAAAATAGTCCTAACTGCGGAGGATTTGATCAAACAGACACCTTTGCATTTCAAATTCTTTGCATTTCTCCCCCTGTTCTTACCTGGGTTGAGGAAGGCACCTCTCCTTTTATCCCGGTTTCTGGTGACATTTCACCAGAAGAGCAGATCCTGGGGGGGCTCTGAGTGGCAAGGTGTGCTGAAGGCAGCGGGGGAGATGGTGCTTCCACTTTGCCATCACTTTCACCCCTTGAACGATTCGAGTTGGTGCCAGGCCCTGGGGAACACAGGAAACGAATCTCACCCACGTGAACGAGCACCAGCTGGTGGCTTTAAAAACGGCCTCGCAAAGGCAGCGCCCCAGCACTCGCAGCTCATCTTCTGTCAGTGGGAGGGAATGCAGCAGGACAGGGATGCCAGGCTTTTGGTCTTTCTGGTTGGTGGGTTGTTTTTTTTTTAAACCAGCCTCCCCACCCAAATGTCTGTGTGTACTGGAGTGACAACGCAGGGCTCGGTCACTCCAGAGTCCGTCAGGAGAAAGAAGCACAGTGCAGCGCAAATATCCAGAGCAATCACATTTCTCTTGGAGAAGCACCGTTCTGAACACATACATTTCCATCTTTAAGGAATGCACACGCAAACTTCATTCCACTAACTTTCTTGAAAGTTTATGTCACAGGTTCAGATCTCAAGATCTGTCCGTGGTGGTTTATTTAATATCGGACTGTCAGTACTCGATCTCAAAGTGCTTTACAAAAGATGGGAAAAAGGATTCCTGTCACTCTGTATTTAGCAAGGATGGAAGTTCAAATATTTGTACAAAATTGTTCAATTACACCTGACAGTCATTACAGTCTAAAAATCTCCCATAATTCAAAAGGAAAACATGCTGTGTCCGGCCCTCGCCTACACTGTAGCAACAGCCAAATGGAAAACAATATTCCAGAAACTGCCCTGAAGATCAATGACAAACCTAAATACAAATAAAGACTGTCATCAGTCTACATTATCAGTGTACATTATAAATTATTATACAAACTTTAGCACATGCCTTGACTGAATATGGGAATGACATAGTGAGCAGGTTGTTCTTTTTGAAACACAAGGAGGCAAAACCAGAAGCAAATATGGCATAAAATAAACAAACTCATATTTAAAGCACTCTATGCCTTAAAGGCTTTTCCATTTCTAGCACAAAAGAGTCCGATGGAAACCTTCAGGGATATAAAAAACACGCTCTTTAATGCAGCTACAAACAAGAAGCCACAGTTTACACTGTGTCCGAATACAATGCGCTGTGATCTGGGTGACAACAAAGCACTTGAGTGAAACCACTCCAAGGTTTTGCAATGTGAACAATCCCAAACCCTACTTTTTTATCAGCTATCAAAGGAAATTCTGCTCTTGTGCCACAAGCTGGATGTTTGATTTACTTTCCTCCGCTTTGATAGCAGATCGTTATCTTTCCCAACTTAAGTTAACTCTATTCAGCTGGGATAACAACGCTCCAAGGTTTCCTTCAGGTGCTGCTCATCTGTTGCTGGTGCCATTTAAAAGCAGGACAACAAAATGCCAGAAATTCAAGATAGGAAAAATTCAGGAAAAAAAGGAATCTATCAGTATTTCCTGTTAGAAACTGTTACCAGGAATCCAGCTCTACAGGTTCATAGCAGAATTCCTGCCTAGACAGCCACACGCTCCTTTTTTTTACCCCTGAACATCCCAAACTGATTCAAACTGCCCCAAAGGCATCTCTGGGTTACACTTCTTTGAACTAATGGTATTTTAGCACACAGTAAAGATAAACCAGTGGGGCCTGGCTTGATGAATTCTTTATTAGCACCTTCCCGGAGTTCCACAGTTTCCCAGAAAATACGCTGCACTTCTTAAAGCAGAAATAAGGCTAATTAATGAGCAATGAAATAGAGCAATAAACTACCATCCAAGGTGTACAAACACACAAAGATGTACAACACAGCAAAGATGAGTTTTCAAACAATAATCAGTATTTATTTGGTTTCAACAACTGCAAGTAACACAAGAAGAGAGAAACCCACATCAATGACCCACACTTTGTACACAAGAATGTAGATTTACGTCCATTCTGACTCGTACTGTGAGAAACATTTTTCCCTCCTAAACTTGTACTAAAATGAATTTTAATCAGAAGTATTTTAACTTCTAAATCAGGAATCGAAACCACTTTCCTTCAGTCAGCTCTGCACACTGAAAATGAAGCAGGGGTTTAGCAATATTTGTGTGAATACAGAACTCTTGTGACAGCTGGATAGTAAACTATGGTTGAAAAGAGAAAGGCAAACTCATTATATCTCATTTAAAATTGCATCCATTCTCCCCTAAATCTTCTTTTATCATGTACAAAAATTCCACACCAAACTGAACACCTTTAACTTCTTCCTGGGAAAGCCGACCACTGTGTAAAATGTATTCCTTAACATCCAGTGCAAGGATAAACTATTGGCTCCAATGAACCACTAACTAAAAATAACCTATTAGCTGGTTTGCCCAAAAGAAAAGGGCTCTGTGTACCATGTAATCACTTGGACTGGGAGCTTCATAGGAATTGCTTCTATAAACAGTTTCAGTTGCAACAGGGTAAACAGGAAAAGCCAAACTTAGCCATTTAAAAAAGCCTTCAAATGTGCTATTCTGAAATGTGGAAGTCGCCCTTTAAGGGAGTCAGTCCCCCTCACAACCTGAGACTTTTCTTTTTTAATGAGAAAACAAGGACGTAAACTAACCACCTCATTTTCTAATGAATATTAGAATTCTCGTTCTCTTGATTATACTTGGCAAAACCAGCTCAAAACATTCGACTGCAGCCTTTGAGACTTCTGGCCGTGTGATGTAACCGTGCGGAACAATGCTACCAAAGTTCAGGCTCATAAATGAAATAAGACACGTTATTAAACCAAGGAGCTCCGCAGAGCAGCTCTGCTGGAGTGGAAATCACAGAACCACCACCTGCTTTTACAGACACACCAGGAAAACGTGGCGAGGCCAGGAAAACTCTCATGATGTCTTATCTGAAAGGCACCCCCAGCACCGACCCAGGCAGGTTCAGTAACCATCAGTTCCCAGACGACCTTGGTGCTACCCATGAGTAACTCACACATTTTTTTTCTGCAAAACCTGCATGTTCCAGGGTTCTGACGAGCATATGAACAACGTCAATCTTGATCACACATCATGAACATCAAACTCTCAGAGCCCTTCAGCTGCGGGTTATCTGGCAACTGTGCTACCCAAATGGCAAGATATTTGAGTTTTCCCTTCTGATTTTAAATGAGTTTGAACTGGTTAACTTCAGAAATTCACCATAGTGATACAACACCCACACACACACATTCTAGGCTTCATTTTCCACCAGCAGAATGTCAAGTTCATACCTCATACGATCATATAATGAATTAGTTAAAAAGAACACGGGGTAAAAGGAAAACCTTGAGGTATCCTCTAACTTCTAAACCAGGATGAATTATACGGAACAGCAAGTGAAAACTTTTAATGTGTGCAGTAACTTGGAGAGTAAAATCCCCTTTAGAAATGGCTCATCCAAATTTTAAACATGTTTAACATCTTCTTTGCATCTGTCCACTTCCATTAAGTCTTTTTTCCTCCAGAAAAAAACAAAACAAAACAAAACCTGAATACTGCTCCTTGAGGCAGTTATGTACTGCAGTGCTTTGTAAGAGAAGACAATCCAGTGATAGTAGCCAAGAGAAAAAAACACTTCACTTCTTTAAAAAAGTCAAGAGAGACTGATCACTTACAATCCCTGAAATTAGTGCATTTCTTTTCAAATCAAGACAGATGAAAACCGCTGGGTTTGGTTATCTTGTTCAATTCAATCTTTTTCATTGTGCTCCTGCCTACTCCCTCCTCCTATTTTTTTTTTAATATAACCCAGGACTTAAAATGACTCAATATCCTCAAATTGTTTTTGAAGAAAAATGTCAAAAACACCTACAAAGGCAGCACTAACCTAGACTGTGCTTTTACATCTCCACAATCTTCCTACCACTTGCTCCACTGTCATTTTATACACTGAAAATTCTCATCAAACTTGATGTCCTGTTGTATTCAGTAATGACCACTTAAAAGGGAATTGTATATCACAAGATCTTTTTCAAGTGATTAAAATAAACTGATACTGGTGAATCTGAATAAGATGAAAGAAAAATACGTCTCTTAACTCCCAGCTTCTAAAAAAACCCTCTTACCAGGCCACAGCCACATCCCCGACTGCTGTGAGAGCTACAGACCAAGCAGGGAGTCTTCTTTTTGACTTGGGCATTTCACTTTGCTTCCATAAAGATGAGATAACTGAAGCTCAGCTGAATGAAATCCAAGTAATAATGAGAAGATTGGAAAATAAGGACCTCGAATACATGCTGGACAGGACCTCCTGAGCCATGCCACTCTTCAGTGAGCTATCAACCACCCCTTTTTCTAAACATATCAAGCTTTATTTTAAATCCAGATGGTCTCCTGCCTGCACCATGACCATCCCCAAACTCTGCTTCTCAGCTGGTTGGGCAATCTCTAATTTTTAACCCGGATTTACGACTGCTTCATACACATTTTTCTTTACGTCAAGTGGTGCTTCAGTTTTAAAGTGAAACCTAAAATCCTCCAACCAGGAGAAGGATGATGGATAGAGGGCAGCCCCATCATTATTCCAATTTATCAAGACAGAAGATGAAACTGCTTATTTCACCTGTCAGGAGTCACAGATCCGAACCCGCGGTGCAGCCATCACCCGCGGTCACGCATCGATCCAGGCTCTCACCCATCCTGGTGCCAGCTCAGGGCACTCTGCTCCCTGCACCCAAACCCTGCCACTGAACTGAGCCACACCTGTGCTGTTCCACTGCAACTGAGGGATTTTCAGCCCTGGAGCCCAATCTGAACTGTCTAAATCTGATTTAACTGGAGATCCTTCGGGAAGTGAGTTACTGCGAAAGAAACCAGAACACTGCACCAGCCACTCCTCACAAATATTTAAGCTACAGAATAAGCTACAGAAACTTCAAGGGTTTTGAATGTTTTTAAAAACAATCCCGCTGTTCAGACATGAGAAGTGAAAAGAGACACTAAGTCTGACACTGCATTGTGCAGTTATCTCCCTTTGTCACACAACTCCTGTGACCAGCTGGCCACTTGGATGGGGCTTGGAGCAACCTGGTCTAGTGGAAGGTGTCCCTGCCCATGGAAACAGGTTGGAACAGGATGATGTTCAAAGTCCCTTCCAACCCAAACCAATCTAAGACTCTATGATTCATTCTCTAATTCTTTGACCATTAAAGTTCTCTGTCTTTTGCCACTGAAGAAGGTAAAAGAAAATAGAGTAATAGATATCCTAAGTGAACTTTTCATCCTATTTACTCAATCAGTTTTCTCAGCATAGATGAAAATAAACCTTTTCTTCTTGAAATTAACATGTAGTACTCAGAAAAATGCTGCTTGCTCTAGTCTAGTTCATAAATGATATATCTTCTCAGAGTATTACCAAAACACAGCATTAATAACGCCTCTTTCTTTATGCACTAGAGAATCAAGCTGCAATGAAGGAAACACAAAAATATGCTGAAAAATCAGCTGTTCACATCAGCTGCCTCCAACAGATCACCAGAAGAAGATCATTCGTTTCCAGGTGCAAGGATAACAAAATCAATAGCTGCTCATTACTTACAGGTCTGAAATTAAACTGCAAGAAGTAAAGATCATGCAATCTACAACACCCCAATTGTTTCCACAGACGCAGGAGCAACATTCAAGCTGTTTAACATCAATCAAGTTTGGATTGAAAAACTTTCCCATAATGACTCAAATTCTTTGTATTTTGTCTGTAAGTACCATCGTGCAAACAAGCAAAACAGAAATCTGAGGACAAGCGCTACAGGCTGAATATTTTCTTAGATGACTCCAGCAGTTAGCATTAAGGTTGGATCAATATCAGACAAAAGCTTCCAAATTTTATGGAAAGTGGGACTAAGCAGGACTTAAACCTGGATATAAACACATCAACAGCAAAAACGAGGCGGTGACCTCTATTTTCTCCTCGCTCAAGATTTCCCTTAAAGCGCCAGCAAACCAGAAAAAAAAAAATGGAAGAACGCCAACTTACGGGAGAGCGAGTGCGTGCCTTTGGGGAGGTACTCGAAGAGCAGCGAGCTGTCCTCGCCCAGCATGTCGGCTTTCAGCGACAGCAAACTGTTCTTACTCATCAGAGCCGCGCGCAGGTTGGCGACGGTGGCGGCCTGGAGCGCGTCCTCCTTGTCCGGAGTCAGGGGCTGATGGATGTAGCTGGATTCCCCGCCCAGCAGCGCTTCCTCCACGTTGGCGTAGGGGTCCGGCCTCTCCACCCTGCTGTCCGAGCTGCTGGGCTCCGTCCCGGCCGCATCAGCACCTGCGGGAGGGAAGATGCTGTCAGAAATTCGGGAAAACTCCCGGCACCGGGACCAGGACCATGCACCTGCCTCGCTGTGCAGCTGGGAAATAGAGCCAGGAATGCAGCAGCAATTCTTTTGGCTTTGCTTTTCACGTGGCAGTGCTGCTTCTCACCCCTCTTTTTGTGCCTCAAGGCGGGGGGTTCTGTTTTTCCAGCCCATTCTCTCCTGCCCCACCAACTGGGCTTCAGTTCAGTACCGCATGCTACGAAGGCAGGGCAGAGGGAGGGGATGTGTTATTTTATCCACAACCTGGATAAAACTATTTATTTATCTTAAACTAAGATTTCAGGATGGTTTGCTAGTACTGAAATTACATTCAAAGGTTTGTTTTCTCCCTAATTTTGCACTCCAGTAGTCCAAACTTTCACTCTTTCATTTCTTCCCCACGATTAAGGTTTTGAGGAGCCCAGTAATAAACAGCCTCTAAAAGTGGGCCTCTGAGTATAAATCCCTTGGGGTCACCCACTCTAAAAAATACACAGTAACCAGTGGTTCCCAGCATATAGCACAGGGTGGGTTTTACAAGTGATACAGTTAAAAAGAAAAGGTACACATCAGCTACTTGACAACATGTAACTACAAGGAAACTGTATAAAAATATAACATAACAGTAATAAAAATATCAATTACTGAACCCAAACAAAACCAAAAAGCTATGATAAGGTAAATTCCTTCCTGCGGAAACACAGTTTATTTTTGTATTTTGGGGGAGATCTAATTGAAGAGCCTCTTTTGTTTGGACCTTGACTCTCTTATCGGCTTAAATAATTTATGTATTTTCATGTAAAGGAAAATGGCTCTCAGACTCCTCTCTATTCTTCACATGAAACAACAAAAATTACATACAAAAAGGGCTGTTAGCCCATTTTTAAAGAGCATAAAGCAAATTGCAATTACCTACTCCACAATCTGCAGCAGCAAACACAGCTGACACACTCAAAGCCCAGCTGAGCACCTGGCAAATGGAGCTGAAGCTTCCCAACAAACTTACACCTTTGTGGCATTTCTCCTATCCATGAGGGAAAGAGAACCCATATCCAAAGAGAAGGCACAGATAACGAGCTATCAGGTGAAAAAAGAAGCTGTTTTGCAGATGCTGAATATTTTATTGCCTCCTAGTTTAAAAGAGATTTAAGTCTACTTAATGCAAGGGGGAACTATCAGAGCTCAAACCAGTGGTAGGACATGTACAAAATCAATACCTGCTGCTTTCACAAATTCACCTTGCGCTCTTCAGGGCAAGGAATTCAGGTGTTGTCCACACACAGCACTGCAATAAACTCACTCCTGTACAGAAGCTCAGGAGAAGGGAGGAGGCAGAGTGGGACAAACCAGCACTCGGCTTCCTGAACTTCAAACCAGGGCAAGGCATTAATCTGCAGAGCCTTATTAAAAAATGCTAATGAGGACACTGGTACCGTGCCCACCTCCTGTAACCTGGAAAACAGCTGAAGGAAGATCATTATTTTTATCTCCATTTTACAGGTGGTGGCTGCCAGAGAAAGACGTGGGGACTCGCTCAAGGTGTCCAGCCTGGGGAGCCAGGAGCAGGCAGCGAATTTCCCAGTCCCAGCTCAGGGCATATCAGATTCCAGAACATGCTCAGATTGGCTTTACTAAGCTGCACTGTTCTGCCAGTACATCCTACTGTTAAGTTGTTCCTTTAAAAAACAAACAGCCTCGAAGCAAACAATAAGGAAAAAGCAATCATAGGCAGAGTGCTCCCACACCCCGGAGATGTAGGGAATGCCCAAGGCTGGGGGCTACAAACGCAGTAGGAAGTTCATAAATGTGAACTACCAGAGATGCCCTCTGTTTAAAACAAACCATTTTCCCTCCTCCATCTGTGTTTTGCTGGTATAATTTCATATTATCAGTTTTATTAAATCTCAGCCAAGCAGAAGAATTCAAATGCTTTGAATTTTTACGTATTTTGTCATCACTCTGTTAGAGCCTCGCAGGGGTATCCACTTTTCTAGATGATAATGAAGGTTTTCTAAAAACAAGCCAGCATGCCTACATAAAGGAAAATTACAAGATACTAAAAACCAGCAGCTGTTACAAAAGGTGGTGAAGGAAGCAAATTAAACTTTAGCCCATTAAACTGGTAAGGTAACAGAGAGCTTCATCACATCAAAGCCACAATAACTGCCCTCTTCCACTGCCTACATGGGGAATCAGGCCAGAAGGGGTGTTTGCCCACAAAACTGTGTTCCCAAATAACCAGGCAGGCTGGAAATCACCTTGTGCTTTCTGCCCTCCTTTCTCAGAGCCTGTTACAGCTGCTGATTGACAGTTGCCAGAATCGGCTGCTGCCCGCTGCACATAAACACTAATTGCTAAAACACACGCAGATTAATTGTAACCACAACAAGACACTAAATGTTCCTCAAAAGCCAAGATTAGAGACAGACAGCGAAATAGATGCTTCAGAGCTCCCAGTATTTATAGCTGATGTAATCTAATCAAACACACATTATGGCAAAATAAATATCCACTTAGTCACATAAGTACTAAAATACTCTCAGCACACCAAAACCCAAAAAAATGCACCGAGTTCCTCTCCACGGCGCCTCCAAAACCACTTCTCTTTTCTCTAGAATGCAGCTCCTTTTAACAAGATTTAGCCAAAGAATTATATGAATCGAAAGCATCCGTCACTTCCCAGTAATCCAAACTGTTTACTACAGTGCTTCAGCCCTGCGTAAACCAGGCTTTAGTCAATGAGCTTCTATTCTGCAATTATTCACTGCCACGGGGCCCAGAGCTCCATCCCAGCCCTCCAGAGCTCGTTTTTCACCCTGCTGGGACAGGCCCTGCGCCTGCAGGGCTCCACACGCAGGAAATCCCGAGCTAAACACGGGATTAATGCTGCTCGGAATACTGAGCTCATTAGTCTCTTTAGCAAATCATTATTTTGCAGTTATTCTATTACACCAACCTACTTTCCAAACACAGAAGCTTTAGAAAAGCTTTCTTAAGTTTGTTGACTTGGATGAATATTTTATTGTTAGCTTTTGTTGTCAAATAAAACACAGTGCCTGTTTTTCGACAATTTTGGCAACAGCACTTCCATGCAATTCTGAAAACAACAGTAAAGTTCTTACCTACACGTGAAAGCATCACGTAACAGGGATACAGGGACAGTGAGCACCTCCTCACAGAGGTCACCCATCCCAGCTGAGCTCAAAACACACTTCATTCTCAGCCACACAGACCAGCCAGGCTTTAACAGACCCATGAAGAGGAACAAACCTCACACCAGGCCAACAGGAGCAGTACAATATTCCCAACACACCCAGAGTGGCTACTGTGTGAGCCCTGGAAGTCCTATAAACCAAGCTCCTGTCACAAACCCAGGAATGGGAAAACCAAGTTGCGCTTGTCAAAAGAAAATCAAGCACTACAGACATCTGGCAGCCCCTTGGAAAGGGCTATGGCACAAATCAAAGTAATGCAATGTACTAAAAGTATCCAAATGTTAATGTGATAATTTATTTTCAAAGATCTAAGAGGCAGCTGACAGTAAAAAGCATTAAACCTAGTCCAACAAATGAGCAAAACACACATGCCATCCCAGAAACAGCAAGGAAAAGCTCCATTTTAAAGACTCCATTTACTACCTTAATTAATTACTTTAATACGCAAACCAATTTTTTTTCCTTCCATTTCTTCTCCCTGCTTCTGTCATTTTTTCTCATTACAGCTTAAACTCAGCTGTTACCAAAGTACCTCCTCAGCGTCTGCTTCTCTCACAGCACTTATTTCTTGTTTGTACTGTGTTTCAACCTTCCCAGTAAACCCCCAGTGGGGTTTACCAGACTCCCAATGCTATTATTCTCTTTCACAGTTTTTTTTTGTTTTTAATTATTTTTCCCCCTTTTCATCTTTTATTCCTGCTCTCTTATGTAGACAGTTGAACATCTAGAAATCAGTAGCTGGAGAACTAAACCCACGAGTAGAGAGAAAGGTGTGAATAAAAGCCATACAGGGTTGCATCTGCTGCTGGAAAACTCAAAGCAGAAACAAGCTTTTTCCCCAAGAACTAAAGGCAACATTTTGCCAGGTCGCTCTTTCTCAATATTGCTCTTTTCATTACAGTCTCGAGGTAAGAGGGGATCAGGAAATCTGTCATCTTCTCTTCAAAGCCCCGTTTAGTGTGGCAGGAGCACAAAGCAGGGATGTTTCTCCCTCGGTGTTCCGAGGCTCTGGGATGCTGGGGTCGTGTGACGGAGGTGACCCCCAGCAGTGAGGGGGAGCCAGCCACAGGCACGGGAATCCTTCAAAGGAGGGCAACAGTACCTCACTGACCATTTACAGAGCTTTAAAACAGTTCCTGTGTGTTTCTCCATCAACCTGGCAAATTTCAGGAATCTCCGAGGAGCGCTCCCAACCCCTCCTCAGCCCCCCCGGAATGCAGGGGTGTTTCATGAGCCATTCCTCCAGCACACCTTTCTGAACTGGAGGTCTCACCACTCAGCACCTGGAATAAACTCTCTGCCAGTCCTACAACCTCCAAAGATGATGGCAATTCAAGCCACCTCTTGCCACAAAAAGCTCCTGACCCTTTCCTGTAGCTCACTCCACCTGCAGGACCCATTTTGGCAGAATTAGGGCGGAAAGGTGAACTGAAGGGAAGACACATTTGAGTACAGGAGTCTTGCTGCCAGCAAGGCAAGAACCAGGGAAAGTACAGTCTGGAAAGAGGAGCAGCTGGAGTTACATCTGAAGCGGTGTCACCATCAGAAATCATCCTGACCTAGGGCAGCATTACTGCTCTGTCATCTGGAGTCCTCTCTTAAGGACTGCAGTATAAGATGTAAAGTGACTTCAGAGCTACTTTTAGAGTTAGGTTCCAGTGGCTTGTACAGCCCAGTTGTGAATATCAGCAGTGAAGACAGAGCAAAACTTCCCCAGGTCCTTCCTCCACCTTTTGAGCACTTTGTGAAGAATCTCCTCCTTTCACCCCACGAGAATCTCCCTTCCTGTAACTCCTGTCCATTACCTCTCACCCTTTCTCAACCCACATCTGAGAAGGGTCTGGCCCTGGATAATCCACCCACTCCCCTTCTCTTCTTCGAGGTTTTAAACCAAGCTGTCTCAGCCTCTCTTCACACACATCATCTTGATGGCCTCAGCTGAGCTTGCTCAAGCTTGTCAAAGTCTTTCTTGGCCTGGAGATCCCCAAACTGGATGCTGTACTCCAAATGCTCCTCCTAAGGCAGGCAGCCAGCATTCCCTGGCTGCGAGGGCACCCAGGCTCCTCTTCAGCTCCTTACTCACCAGAAGACATTTTCTGCAAAGCTGCTTTTGCTCTCCTTGGCTGCCAACCCAAACTGCTGCCCGGGGTTATCCTGTCCCACACGCAGGACTTCACACTCGTCTTGGTGGAATCCGTGCTGTGCCTGGCACCGCTGCCTTCCAGCCAATCATCCCTCCCAGCCTGGTGCCATCCAACAACTCGCTTGAGGGTTCACAACATCCCACCACACAACTTGCTAATGAGCAAAGTCAACAGCGTCGGGCCTGGAAGCAGCCTGTGATGGATGCAGGCATCACACTTCCTGGGGAGATGTTTTGGATCTCCTGCACACAGCTGGATAATTTTTAGTGTGATGGAAAATTCAATATTTTTGTTTGTTTGTTTACACCATGACAAGAAGAAAAGGAAGAGGTCTCAGCACCAGCAACTTCTCCCACCCCAGATTCCTGCACCCTCCCCTGCTAGTCCCTCAGTGGTACCAAGACCACACATGTAGTTGCGATTGAACTTGAGACAGGAACTAATATGTTAAAAATAAACTGATTTATTTTAAAAAGTTATTTTTAAATGCAGATCCGTAGCCCTATCTGGTTCTCTACATGGTTGCACAGAGATTTTCACCGGAACAACTGCAGGAGAGCGTGGGGGTGCAATTAAGTACCAAAGGAAAGTGGGAGCCACTTAAACTCAGATTTTGTTTCAGGTACACTGCCAAATTGCGACCCAAAAAAAACTTACGTGAAATCAAAGACTTAATTTTCTGAGGTTCTTCTACCTATTTGGGTCAAGCATCTGCCTGACAGCAGATTTTATCTAGAATTCCAGGGATGATGTTTCTTGTGTAAGTTTAGGAAGGTTTGGCTTGATCTCCTCCAGTACAAAAGACAATTAATTTTTAAACACTCAGGGAAAAAAGAGAAAAAATAGCTTTCATTTCATAGTGTGCTTTTTGATTGGGAATTGAAAAAAAAAAAAAAAGAGCACACAGGCTGGCAGAAAAATGACAATCTTTTACCAGTTGCTAAAAATATCCTTGAAGTTTGTATTTCAGTTCCCTCCTCCTTTCTAACAGAAATCTTCCAAAAGTGTTTCACAACTCACTATTTGTTAAGCAAACCCCAGCGTTCTCACCCACTGCAATATTTACATGGGGAAGTGATGCCATGAGCTATATTAGGTTTGATTTGCACTATTTTACAACCATAACAGCAGACATGTGGATACAATAAATGTGCACAGCATTCAGAATCAGCTCCAATTTCCTAGAGCAGGAAACAATCAAACAAACATAGATATTTAACCACAACACATATGATCATTAAAAACTGTCTTTATGGGAAAGGCTGTAAGATATCTTAAGTGAATCCTCATGGAATCAAAAACTTGGTCTCCTTCAGGCTGTGCTTTCCCACTCCTCTCCTTTCAGGTTTGAGTCCCACTACAGCTTCTCTACCATGACTCAAAGCAGGGTGACCTGGGACTGTGAGGATTTGAGTTCTGAAAAACATTATCCTGCAGGAAAGTGCCAATTTCCAATGCTGCTCCTGTTTCTGGAGGGCTCAGGAGGAGCCCATGCCAACTGAGGCTGCAATTTAATTTTTTAGCCTACAGCGATAGGATGTTCACTGTGTTTTACCAAAACATTCTCCCCACCAGCTCTAGAACACTTATTGCTAAAATAGACCAGGCTCGTTCTACACAAATATGACCTGGTTTTATGCTGCTATTCCTGCAGCATGTTCCAAAAGCACAAGTGTATCCCCGTCTTTGTCTTCCTCAAAACAGTAATCAGTGTACAAATAAATGGAAAATTCCCTCCACTCCTCCAGGTACCTGGAAAAAAAATCAATTTTCATCTATTTCCTGTAATATTTATTTTTCTACCATTGAATCAAGTTCTGCAGACACTCTTCTGTGGTCAGCAAAAGGAGCTCCTGGCCTAAACCCTGCTGCTTGTTGCTGCTCCCCCACCTCCTGTTAATGACCTCAACTAAACTGTTCCTTGGGCTACAGAGCAAACCTGGCCAACTGCTGAGCTTCCTAACAAAAAGACAAAACAGAACATATCCAAATAAGAGAGAAATGGTTAATCTGGGTGAGTTAACTGTTTTTGAAACTATTCCAAAATGGGATAATAAAGTATCTTTGCAGGAGTAGGAATGACTGGGCAGTGCAGAAACACCTTAAGCCACTCTTGTTTCTCCAAAATATGCAGAGAATTGGGCAGTAATTTGAGACTATCACTTTAAAAGTACTGTAAGCTTAACCTCTTTTTCCAAGTCTCCTAATTCAGGCAGTAAAAGGAGTGACACTATTCCCTGCTGCTCCTCGGGACAGAGGCAGACACAAACATGAAGGGACAGAAATAAAACATTCAAGTACCACATTAAATATGAATATTAGCACTTGTGATACGACAGAATGCAGAGTTATAAACTCTGAAAATCCTCAGAACAAATATTTACCTTTTGAAACAAGTGCCTTGGAAAAAAAAAAAGATTAAAAAAAAAATCAGAGACCAGTACAGAGAAGCTTGGGTTTGATTCCCAGGCACTGCATCTGAAGACTTAATTCCTACTACATTTTATTGCAAAAGGAGTCCTGCAAATAGGGAAATTAAAGTCCTGGACAGGGCTGATTGCAAAGTAGGACTAGAATTTATGTTAAAATACTAAAAGCTTCTTGATTTTTCGCTTGTAATTTCAAAATAAAGAACCAAAAGGGGTAAAAAGTTTTGGAAATTTGAGATCTCTGTAAAGAAAAGTACAAGGAACAAACAAAATAGTGAGAAGG
This sequence comes from Oreocharis arfaki, assembly GCA_013398015.1. Taxonomy (NCBI): domain Eukaryota; kingdom Metazoa; phylum Chordata; class Aves; order Passeriformes; family Paramythiidae; genus Oreocharis; species Oreocharis arfaki. The sequence goes on along the minus strand of VZRR01002338.1, from coordinate 119,452 downwards.
TCACTCAGGAGAGGGGAAATGCCTCTGATCTCTGGAGTTAAAGCAGATTAACAGAATCAGAACTGCTACCACGGGGAGGAGGAAGAGGAGGAGGAGAAGGAGGAGGAGGGCTTGGGAGCCTGGGGAAAATGGAATGCAGGGTGGGGAAAGGAAACAGACACTGAGCTTTGAGCTAAAGCTGGTTTAGGGTGGAACCATTTTAAAGCCAGGGTGTAGCCAGGGAGTAAGTGTGTCTGGGTTTAAAGCAATGATTTTAGTTTCCAAACTTGAAAATAACCTGACCTAACCCTTCAATAACAGAAACTCCAAAGTTACTCCTGCAAAGATTGTATCCTGATAATTCCATTAGCCTGCAGCTGTGGTGATAGGGAGAACCTGAATTATTCACTGAGCACCCTCTGTGAAATTCTCCATACGGACACAGAGACCAGTGGTGGTCAAGGTGGGTTTTTTCCCCCCACTGGTTTTGCATTTTGAGGCAACTCTCAGCCACCTCCACGCAGTGTACTGCTGCTTCAAGCACACCAAGAGCTCCAGAGAGGGTCCAGAAACCTGGGCAGCTCCTAAGCCCAAGGAATGCAGGCTAAGCCGATTTCGCGCTAAGAAAGAATTCAGGGGGTGGCATAAGAGCACAGAGCTGTAACCCCTCCATGTCTGGCTGCACCACTGGCCACCAGGGCTTAATGGTGTCAAAATATCTCCCCTCAGCAAAACCCCCTCAATTGTAGCAAAGAAGATTTTAACACCTTGCACCATAACTGCAACGTCATGGCTGCAAAAGAAGGTGGAAAAATGCAGTAATGAACTTAATTTTCCAAGTGGCAGGCGATTTGTAGTTTACTATTACCTACCCTCAAAAACACTCCAACACCTTTCCAATAAGCTGTTTGGATCCAAAACATCCATCCTGTTTTAAAAGTGATCTTTCCAAAAGGAGGCATAAAAGAGATCTAAGTAACAAACTAACTGTAGGAAATTATTAAAATTTGAGCCTGTGTTGGTTTTTAGGACATCAGACACTCATCTGACAACTGAAATTTTAGCCAGCCCAGTTTTCAGTCATGGCTGTAACAAATCATTAAACACCTGAAGTTTTCCCATTTCAACCAGAACTCAGACCATGGCAGGCAGACTGGAGACTCCCTCTCTTCAAAGCAAAATCCATTTAAAGGAAGAGTAACTGACTGTATTCTGTCCCAGTGATTTTTCTGGCTGGATTATTTCAACACTACACAATTCCAAAACTTCTCTTAGCACCTCCTTCAATACATTAATTTTTGTCTTGCAGAACAGAGCAAAAATCTTGAGGAGTTCCTTAAACACCTGAATCCTGAGTACTAACACCACACTCATCTTTCCCTCCTTCTCTCATTTTGCAAAATCTGGATTCCTCTAGTTGGACTAATATGCTTGCCAAATACCACAACGGAAACAGGGGAATTTTCAGGGGAATTACTTATTTAATAATGACTTGAAAACATGAATCAGGGGAAGATTTGAAGATTTGCATTGACAATGAGACAGAGTTACAGGAAGCCCGGTAGCTTGCTGAGAAAAACCAACCTTTTTTTTTCAAGAATAAAATTATCCTGTAATAAGGCAATCCACAAATTCACCTGCCTGCACTCAGGTCCAGAGACCTCACCCGCAAAAAATTAGTTGAGTTCATCTAGAACAAGCTCTTCCTTGCCTGCCTCTGAAGCCTTTTGCAATGTAAGCTCACTATGTGATCCAACTGTTTGGCATCTGTGCTCCCCAACAGCTCCTGTAATCATAATTTGCTCTCTGGAAACCAAGACAGAAAAAGGGATGGGAAAAGGCTGACGACACCAGCTGTCTCCAGGCTTCCCAGGGAGCCAGCAGCTCCCTGCAGCAGCCACTGCAATCACATGTGTGTCATTGGAAAACGAGCAACTTGAACGTCTCCTCACCAGGAGGGAGGAAACTTGTGCATAATTAAAGATTTCGATGGGGAAAATGTTAAAGGAACTGTGAGCTCTGTGAAGGCAGAAGGATACAGCAAAGCCCTGCCCGTCCTTCCCACGGAGGTCACTACTCAGGGCTTACTCATGTCCTGAAGCTCTTTCTTAACAGAACACAGCAACTTCACTCCATGTAACCAAAAGAAAGAAAAGAGTTCCCAAACTGCAGTGCCTTTAAAAAGGGCTGCTCTGTTTTTAAAATAATTAGCTTCATCTCACAGTCAACTGGCACACAGAAATTCACTTGCAGCTTTTGGGTGCAAACACTCAGAAGATGTGTGGGAATATTTCCTTGGAAATAAATTCCTGAATCATAACTACCATGCTTGAACTAACACATTAATAAAGCCGCCAATAAACCCTTCAAAAGACACCCTTCAAGTGGCAGAGTTTTCCATTATGTGAAGAGGCAAAACCAGCAACAGTTTGCTGGCTTAACAATGAAGATATCCATCCTCTTTGGCAAGAGCCTTCCAAACACCACCTGATCCCATAGTCCATGCACTCGGGACGTGTAATCCCATAAAAATTTTATCCAGCAAGGTTAAGGGAACAGGAATCTAAGGCAAATCAAGATGTTTAAGGCACAAGACTGCTTCTGAATTTCATAAGCATCTTTGATACAAAAACTAACAAAAAGCAATATGTTTCTTTAGAAAAACCTATGAAATTCAAGAAAAAGGGATAAAATAAAAGGCAGACCTGTTCTTTTGGCAAGTCCATGGAGGAAATTCTTCTTGGCTCAGTTATGAAGAAAGTTGTTATTTACAAAAGCCCATCCTTCAGTTTACTTTGGAGAACTGCTGCTTCAAGTTAACGTGGCTTGGTGAAGAAAACATACATATGAATGCTTCCTACAAGGAATGACAGACTGACATCCTGAACAACCCAAACAGGATGAGAAAGAGAAAACCTAATGTGTTTGATGCTAAACAGACAGTCTAAATTAATAAATAGGAACTAGAATGAAAAGATGGTGCTCATCAAGCTTTGTGCTTGACCGACACCACCCTGAGAAACTGAGAGCTGAATCACAGTCTCAATCCAGCACCTCAGCTTTTCATTTGCATTCTTTTGCAAATCCTATTTGATCATTCTTTCTTGGACGAAAAAGACAATCTTCATGGCAGACATTAACAATCTCTTGCTATTTCCATTATGCTAGATTACCATTAATAAGATTACTCCAGACACTCCTTTTTATTTTAATCTCCAGTGTTGTCAAATTCAAAGACTCTCAAGAGCACCCCACCAGCATATGGGAAATCAACTGATTCACAAAGAATTTTCTTACCCTTTCAATTTTAATAAAACCTGTGCCTTTTTTTGAGATGTCATTGATCTGTATTTAAATAGTCTACTTAAATATTTGGGACACTTTAATACACCTGCCTGTACTGATAAGAATGTTTTTCCCACTGAAAGCAGCACCACTGCTGAGTGTGAACGAGCTGAGTTGTTTTAAAAGCAGAGTCTCAGTGATTGCAATGTGCTTCTTTGTAATATAACAGGAATTAAGTAACCCTATATAACAGAGGAGTAGGAAGCATATTTTTCATCTGTGAATATCCTGCCCCAAATAATCACTGAATTCAAAGGGTGATGCAATGGTTACTTGCAAGATTCCCCTTCCAAAATGCTGCTGAAATGCAGTGCTGCTTGCAAAAGAAAAAGGAAAGGAAAAAGACCAAAAGAATATCTTGCACAATTTCAGTCAGGAGGAAGACTGAACTTTGAAGAAATATTCTCCTAAATCAGCTTTTGCATTTCCAGAAGGCATGTGTGAGCCCAGCAGTATGAAGAGGCACTTGTAAACAGCACCCCAGTGATCCCAACAAGAGCTTTCAGCCTTAGCAAGCAGCATCTTAAAAGAACTGATTAGATCAGAAAAGTGAACGAGCCCCAAAGAACAAAGAGTTCTAGGTAACTTTCTTTCCTCTCGGTTACTTCTGAAAGAACATTCAACACCCATTTCCTCAGTAAGTGAGTAGCTTCCCATCTTAGCTGTGAACATTGCTGATAGGGACACTTAAAGTAAATGAGGTAAAAGAGAGTCCTAGACTATGAAGTCTGTTTTAAAAAATGAAGCCTGACGTGACTAAATCAAAGACAACTTCAAGCTGAAATTTCAACACAACCCAAATACTTGTTACAAGTGTCTGCACTGTGTCATTATCCATTTGCACACAAGAAAATCAATTATTCTTCACACTTAAGAGTCAAGTCTGCAACACCCCTACAGCACTGCTGAATTCTAACAGGAGAAGGAAGAACCTGGGGAACCAAAACCCAAGCTAAGCACAACCCTGTAGCTCAGGAGATGGAAATATCACAGGAAAGTATCTCCCATCTGCTGGATATGGGAAATACTCATACAAGACTAGAAAACCCTGCTGCTTGCAGGGCCCCAAGCAGGGATGTTTTTAGGGTAACAGGGTTGCTTTTACTTCACAGTGAAAGAGCAGCAGCCTCACCTGAGTGCCCATCTGATATCCCCCAAACCACAGGTTTACCACACGAGAGGCTGCCTGTGGACAAGGTGTCCAAGGTTAACCAAAACTGAACACTTATGGATCTCAAATCCTTTGAAATCATACCAGAAAAATCCCCAAAGACACCACAACTTGACCTAAGTCACATGCAGGGCTTGCAGAGACAATCCCAGCTGTTAAGCCCGCAGGCACTCACCCCACAGTTTCAGACCCCACAATGCAGAGGAACCTCCCTTGCCTGCAGGGCAGAAAGGAGAATTTCACCTGCATTCACCTCTCCAGATGGCCAACATGGGCAACCCAGGAGGAGCTCAGTCTCCACACCCTCCCCTTTTTCCTCATGGACACGCTGCTCTCTGCCAGCACAGGCAGCCCCTGAGCCTGTTCATTTTGGACAAGAAGAAGTGTTGCCATCCATTTTTTCCTTTTCTTTCACTAGCACTATTGGAATATTGAAACTCTTCTCCCAGCTACCACCATTCAGCTGCCCTTTTCCCACCATTGGAACCACCTCCTTTATTGGAAACTGCATTTCAGACAAGATTTGGAACAAATAATTTGATGTGCCTGCTGACGTGCTGTCTCAGCACTGTGCTGAGTCAACCCCTCGAGCCATCTTCCTCTCATCCGCAAACAGCCACTGCAATTTAATTCCTTAACAATTAGGAATTAAATAATCTAAGTTTCATTCACCTTCCAGTAATACAATCTCTTCTATTCTGCACTGTTTTCAGTACAGACACTCAATCTTACACCCAGCTTTCCAAGAGGCTCAGAGCTGCAGCTCTGTTTCTGCAGTCACTCCAACATGTCTGGTTCTCTCCAGGTACCTGTCCAAACCCACATGCCTCAGACAGTACAAGTGACTGAGCTGCTTTTATGGGATGCCATGGAAAATGAAAAACAGTCGCATGAGACCAGAGACCAGGCAAGCCATGCTGAGTCTTCACTCAAAACAAGGATAAAATACGTGCATGGTAAAAATGAGATTCTTCATAAATCACTCTTATCTTAAATTATCCCGCATTTTTCTTCTAACTGATGCTGTTTAGATTTTATCATCAGCTAATTAGAATAATTACATGCAAGCTTGCTGCAGCAGATAACCATAAAACATAATAAATCTCAAGACACTTGCAGAGCTACTGTTCAATGAAAACCACATTTAAACTCCAGTATGTGAGCAACTTAAGCCTCCTTTTTCAGCCCATAAAGACTTTTAAGACTTTCAGTACTCTTTGTATTGTTCTTTTCATCCAAATTTGGCAACATAAAAGTCTATAATCTCACACGCCCTTCTCCTGGCTGACTTGGATTCTGGTATGCAGCGAAACATAGGCTAACTCACAGCACAGACTAAGTTCTTGAAGTCAGCTTGAGAGAGTTTACCGACACAGTTCCTTAAAGTCCTTAGAAAAAACCACCAAACTCCTAGTTCAGAAGCATTCCTGAAACTATTTATTGCCACTGATTAATGAATCAGCCGGGACAGTCATCTTGAGACAAAGAAATAACTAGTGAAGGTTCAAAGGAAGTCAAGAAAACAATTTTCTCCCTGGCTACACACTTTAAACACAGCCACTCGTCTCAGACCACAAGTAGTCACACATCAAAATACACTTGAAGCCATAGCAGTGCCTCAGAAAAACATGTTCTTGAGAGTTACTAAACACTTATCCTGCCATTACCAGCAACAAGCTGTGGTGGTTTTCTTACCCAAGAGAAAGTGACACCTGAATATCAGGAAATTCTGAAGATGGTATCGGTGAGACTAAATTACACCAGTGTGTCTGGTGTAATTGCACCATCAATATACAGTGCAAGGAGAATTCTTCAGCCTTGAGATCAATGTGCACACCTGCTCAAATAAATTCCTTTAACCTTTCCTCTCATTAATTCCAACAATTGGTGGTGTTTTGGGGTGATTTAGGCTGTTCAAGGCCAAAACAAAACTACCACTCTCACAGGAGAACCAGCCTCCATCAAGGCTCCTGACTGAACCACACAGTGCTTGGGGCTTCTGAATTGCTGGCAACACAAGTTTCTACATTTTTCTATTTCTGGCAAGCTCCTATTTCAGAGGCTGATAAGATCATCCCATAAACAGATCTAATTAACTCAACGTTTTCAGTTTCATCCCCAAAAACTGGAAGAATGACTTACTTGGGTCTCGACTGCTGTACGGCCATCCTGAGGCAGGTAAAAGGGACAGCACAGGAGAATTTGCCCTGCTGTCATCCTCCACTTGCTGCGTAATATGCCTCACAGTTTCTTTGTTTTTCCTGTTCTTCCTGCGGCCCGTGGGCTGCCAGCCATCCCCCACTCCTTGCTCTGAGAACCCACTCTGTATTGCACCATCCTTGGCAGGATGCAGCTCACCCCCTCCGTAATGGGACGGTGAGACCTGCTCCTCTTTGATACGCAAAGACCCATAGCCCATGTCACTAGCCCAGAGAGACTGGGACGAAATGTCTTCGTGGCTGTCTGGCTTTGGTTCTTGATCCTCTTTCCCATAACTACTCCCTCCCTCGTGGCAGCTGGCAATGGCTGAGTCCCCAGAGGAGTTTGCCGGGCTCGTTCTCCGAGCTAACCAGGGGGATATACTCCTGCCAGCCACGACTGCCGAAATCAGAGCGTCCGTGCTGCTGCTGGAAGGGGCTCCCAGCTCATAATCGACCAGGTCCTCCGAGGCATCAGACTTGATGCTTATGTCCAGAGCTGCTTTGATGAAGTTGTGGCAGGCCTGCACGATGTCTGTCATCTGCAGGTAGCTGGCAGCCGACATCACCTCGATGACGTTCCTGCTGGTCAGCGCCAGGTGTGCGGAATACATGAAGTCAATGATTGCCTTAAAGCCCTGGGCGGTGACGATGTCCAGGTGGGTGACTGTGGCCTGGTCAGAGGTTTTCTGCACCTGGCAGTAGAGGGTTTTGAAGTAGCGGCTACTCCCCAGGAGAACATTTTTGTGAGCCTTGAAGATCTTGCCCTCCACGATGATGCAGACGTCGCAGAGGATCCCGTGCTGCCTCTGCTCGTTCAGCTCCTGCAGCAGGTGACGGTAGTGGGAAGCAATCTCCATATCTTCCTTTCGGTTATTCATTTGGAGATCTTTATGTTTCCTCTTCCACAAGTCCTGCAGGGGAAAGGATATGACAGGATTAAAAAATCCAAGACAAGACTGAGACAAACCCCAGGTTGTACCAAAAGAAGCAACAGGTTCATCTGGGAAGAGTGCCACAAATCCAGCTACTGCCTGCAATGACTCCACGTGCATTGCAAAATGCACCTTACTTGGACCAGACTTCAAATAATTTATGTTAAAAAGGACTAGATTTGAAGCCAATCCTCCAGTGGCTCATAACATCCCAGAGAAATGTTTCTTTAAGTTACTACAGACTTGCAAGAAAACCCATCTGAAGTAACCAGAGAACAACAGCTGTCAGTTTTTACTGTGAATTTGCTGAAGTTTGGTTTTGAAAGAGATGCTGCACTTAAAATCATGCTCAGATGCCCACAGACTACTGAGGGGCACACTGTAACACATTTTACTCGAGGGAAGAAGCATCATGTATAGCACACAGAAGAGCTGAAATGCTCAAACAGCAAGAGCTGATTGAACCCAGCATGTCCCTTGTTATACTGCCATGGAGGGGCTATAAACATGGTTTAAAATTCAGAAGAGCAACAAGCAAATCCAAGACCACATATCACAAAGTTTTAAGTCCCCACCCAAACTAAACTGGCAATAGATCACAACTATGAAATTAATGTTATCTGAAGCTTAACTACTTACAAGCAATACTTTGTAATAAACATGTTATTTTCTTGGCTTTACATCTCCAAGTTTACCCCACAGCCAACCTCAGATACTGAGTAGAGAAATTCTCATCATCAGCTAAAGAAAGGATCCTTATGACCAACATAACGCTGAGAAAAATTCACAGGGCTTTTGATCACTTTTCATTAAACTTGGCAGTATTATCCAAAATAAAAGGCCAGTTAGTGCCAGCAGCAAGTTATCTTGTAAATTATGCTCCAGATTATCCTTCTCTTCTACTCCAAAACAGAAAACAAGGTCCTAAATGTTGACAGTAATCAGCACTGCTAGGATTTTCAGATTGAATTTTTTCCAGTCACTATCTTTGCCATTCCATATCTACCTTTGATGTCACAGCTTTACAAATTCTTTGGCATTCAATTCTGACATTTTCTCTAGCTTATACAACTTTTTTTGGAACTTACTATCAAGATTTATCTACCATGGAACAGTGGTTTAATGGTCCAACTAATCAAGAGCACCAAGGTGAAGTATATCTTAATCCTTTCTCTCAGAAGCTTAAAATTTGTTCCAATATAAAAAGTCCCAACTGCAGAATTGATAGGAGGCTCCACATGTCAACACACAACTGTAAAACCGGACCCAGTTCCCAATGTTGTTATGTGCAGGCACACACATCAGAAGCCTGAATTTAGGCTAGTGGTTGTAACTTATAAAAACAAAATCTCTGAGGTCTTATAGCCTTGAAGCACACATGGTTCAGTGTTAGCACTGGCATTAAGGAGGCTGCTTCCAGCCTGGAGCACCTTTCTAACATCCACTGAGTTCACACACAGATTCAGCCCCATCTGCTCAGACTGGGTCGCAGCAGCGGGCAGCACAGCCGTGATTAAGGAAGTTCCCTTGGCACATGCAAGCCTGTTTCCTGGGCTGTGGAACACAGATCCACAAGCACCCTGCCCCCTTCCCCGTGCTATTTTTATCATCAGCAGGAGAAAAATAGCTACAGTTTAGTCAACACTGTTGGCTAGAAAAGCACCTCCCAGCCCACAGAACATCCGTGAGGTGGGACCTTCTCCTAGAGAGCCACCTGATGATTCAAAAGTTCAAGTCATGCAAGACTGATTCAAGCTCCTCCAGCTCTGCAAGGATGGAGTTGTCTCTCTGCAGCCCCGGAAATCCTAATTTGCAAGGCCAGCTGGTCCCTGATCATTGAGAAATGTTTGCTTCCCTTACAGAGGAAGGACCGTCTCCCTGCAACACAAACAGGCTGAACTGTGTTCATCCACTTCAGAGCTCTGCAGCTTTCCTGCAGAATTAAGCACAGAATGCACAGAAAAGCCAATCTTTTTTTTTTTAAATTGAACTGGAAGAGGTCAATACCAGCGCAGCTGCACACACCTATTTACCACAGAAATCTGCCTGGAGACCTCAAATCGAATCCTCACCCAGGCACCATCTCTGTCTCAAAATGTATCCATGAAAATCAAAGAATCAGGGTCTGGGAGCATGGAAAAATAAATAAATAAATTTTCAGGTGTTTGGCCTGAAAAGGTTGTGATGGCACCAGCCAGCACAGCATGTCTCTAACCCAGGCTCTGGAGGTGGCTGCCAGCACTTCCCAACATCTCCATGTTGGAAAGAACCACCTCTTAAGGCAGAGTGACAGTTCAGTTTTGTCCTTATTCCAGAAACCACTACTGCATCTACTTTCAGGAGTTGAAGAGTCAGCTCAGTCCCCTTAGGAAATATGAATTGCCACATAGGATAAAGTGAGTTGTCCATCAGCACTCATGTCTCCAACAGCTGCCATATCCACACAATTCAGGGGAAGATGTAAGAAAACCTCAGAGCCCACAATGAGGAAAGGATCAGAATGTTTTGGATATGGCATTTCCTTTTACTGTTTTTTCACGGATATTAAAATCCATATTCCAAGGCACCAACTCCCTGGAACTGTGGGGAGGAAGGGCAGGAAATCTCCTGCAAGGATAATTTTCTCTTCCTCAATTTTGTACAGATTAGCATCACAGTATTTGTCAATGTCTCTACTTGCCCTTGGGAATTTATGGCACAACATTTTTCCTTCTTCAACTGGAAATTATATCAATTCCTCAAGACTTTGTTTCTTCGGTATCTCATACACATATTCAGTTTAGCTCAGTGGGTCGGGTTCCCCCCCCAGTGATAACAATCCACTTCAGATACATCCTGTCCTTTTTTAAGCTGCCTGTGGCAGAAAGACAGTATTTAAAATATGTCTCCTGCTATCTTTGTTTTAGACTTGAGCAGCTTGAGGTTCAGGCATTGACAAATACAGATGGATGGATGGATGGATGGATGGATGGATGGATGGATGGATGGATGGATGGATGGACGGAGCACTTGCTCATCTCTTCAGGAAATAGAAGATAAGGTCAGAGAAAAGATATCAGGGAATTTTCACTAAACACAAACACACAAAAATCTATGCAAGACTCCTTCCTGGCCACTGAGGTGGGCACATTTTAGCACTTTCAAGCACGCAGTGAAGTGGATACTCCTGTGTTTAGTGGAATCAATAAAATGTAACAGTTTCCAAACCAGGAATTATTACTGTAGATGTCTTGATCTTCCCCGTCACAAGGTCTGCTCCCTCACACACGTAGCTCCACACCCAACATCTGTCACAGCATTGTACCCTTTAAACGAGAGGTCTTTGGGGGAGAAAATTAAATACGCCTCAAATTCAGAGGAATTAATTAGTTTTCTGTCTACCCATGTCAAACCAGAACATCCGTTTAATGTCAAGGATCACTAGGGAATTAATCCAAGTTAAATTTAAGGCAATTTGCTAGTAGTTAAAAATTCAGGAAGCTTTAAAACCCTGTGCTCTTGTGTTCCAATTTTACATGCTGTTTTGTGGCTTGTTGATGGTTTGGTTTTTTGGTTTTTTTTCCCCTTTCCCTGGTAAGGATATTTATTTCCACTTAAAAATGTTGTGGAAAGATTTCTTCTGAAAAGCTGTACCCTTCAAACTTCTGTAGAAGCAGAGTGAAGATGGAATAAACTGTGGAGATTTCTTAGAAACAGACCTCTAAGATTAATGACGTATTTTTTGGTTTATCTCAGGTCTTTTTAGTACATGAAGGTTTTCAATGTTGAGCATCTACCAGAACTCTTCAGGCCACATGGCCACAACACAGCTTTCCAGGAAGCCAACGAACCATGAAAGCTCATCTGAAGATTTTCCACAAAATAAAATTGTAGCAGATCAGGCTTTCTTCATAAGCCAGTTCACAGGCAGTACAGTAATTTTAGTCTGTTACTTCTCCAAAAAAAACTAAAAAAAACCAAAAAGTCCCAAACCAAACTATTGCAGATAACAGCAAAAAGAACACAAAGCGATCAGATTGAAGAGTCACTTTCATGCAAACTTCCGTCAAGCTATGGGCCTGCTTTTATTTTTCATATCAAAAAAACCCCTGGTCTTGAAGTCAGCATTAATAATTTATACAATCTTTAACCCCAGCTAGAGTGAACCTATGGAAGTGGTTTATTTCACACTGTCAGTACAGTTATTTAAACATGAAAATAGCACCCGAAGACACAGTAAGAGTCTAAATCACACTTCACTTCCCATTGGAAATGTTTTAAGAAGAGTAACACCAATATTTATTTATTGGCAAACTTCTCAGCACACACCCCAGGAATGAGCCTCCTAACCAAAATCTTAACATCACTAAAATTAGGGGGCATGAATTTGTTGCATCTCAATCTCAGTTCATTGCTTAAATTCTGACAAAAAGTCACAGATGAGAAATGAAGTGCACATGAAATCCTCTACAGAGCAGTCCTCTGGGAAGTAGCAGGGACAAAAATAAACTTCCTTCCCTCAGAAAGAAAACAAGGGAAAAACAAAAAGGCCTAGAGGTTTTTTTTGGGGGGTTTGCTGTTGTTAGGATTTCTTTGGTCAGTTGTTTACTTTTTCTTCTCTCAGAATGTAAGCGAACTGAAGATTTAAACTAGCTGGCACTTTGTCTGTTTCAATTTTCTCAGCGTGTTTCTACACTTAATATCAAGGACCCAAGTTAAAGAGCACCAAAATGCTCACTAGTGCACTCCTCCACCACTCTGCTCCCTAGAGAAAACACGCCAAATGGAATTTAACCAAAAATGTGTTGTTTCCTCCCCCCTCTCCCTTCAGAGAAAAGTAAAAACAGATTAAGGAAGAACTCCAATTCACTCCAATGCTTTATTACACAAAAACCCAACAAACACACCCCACTTCTCTGCCTCCCCTGTGTCCTGTCCATGTTTCCACTCCCAAGACATTCCAACATTTTTTGAATTCCTCTACAAAGGAGCTCTGTAAGGTGAGATTGGGCTTGAAATGCTTCCTTGCACAACAAGACACAGTGTGTATGCAAGTTTCACTTTTATCCCATTAAAGACAACAGAAATGCACAGGATTCCTACTCTCCATCTGCCCTGTGCTGAAAAGAAGGGAGAACAAAACCCCTTAGGAACTGAAAAGGACAGTAAAGGAGAGAAAAAGAAGACTCAGGATATTCATGGATGGTAACTCCCTGCAAAGATACTGCTCAGGAGCTTCACAAGCACAAATCTCCACAAGTGCAGTGTTTTCTCACAAGCGTGTTTGAGGAACAGCAGCACACAATTCCAAAAGAGTTTTAATTTCTTGATACTAGATAACACCAAATTATATTTGTATGCTCAGCTTTGTCCAAAATAGATATAAGTAACAGATTACAAAAATGAACAGTTGCCAAAAAATAAACCCTTTTACCCCATTCTGATTCTCAAAACCCATCATCCCTTGTTTTAAGTTGGTCATTTCAACCACAACTCTGAACTCGAGGAGAAAGAGGCAGATGTTTGTAAACAGACCAAACCAGACCCTTGAGCCAGAGGGGTTACTCAGAGCTCAGCGTTTCATGCAAACAATGTGTACCACTTCTCCCTGATGACCGGGGATGAGAATGTTTAATTGCAGCCCAACAGTGCATGTTCAGCCTCATGGGCTGGGAGTCACGGGAAGAAAATAAAGGTTTCATCCTTCAGTTTAAGAAGTACTATAGAAGTACAGAAAGGGCAGGGATTTGGGAGGCAAAAGATTTTCAGTAAACTTAAAGAAAAATATTAATTCAATTTTTATTACCAAATCTGATAGGCCCACTGAATTGTCAGTGATTGTAGGGCAAGTCCCTGCATAAATTTGTTACCATTGGTCTGATCAGGATTCACTAAAATTTCTCCAACTTCAAGCCAACGCTGCCCCACCATTGACAGCACTGACAACGTCTCTGTTTAGAATCTCTGTAGCAGATACAATCCAGAAAGCCCACAAGTAAAATTCAGACAGCAGAGTAGAACACTACACACTTCCAGCATTTCACCATACCATTAAAGCTTTGTTTCCACAGTCCAGACATGAACCACAAGCAAAATCTAACTCCAACAGCAAAACTTTAAACAGCAGGGAGCCATCATTAAACATTTCACTTTCTACTCCAGAACTTTAAACCAGAGACTTGGCTGTGGCCTTTGACTTGTTAAACCATCCACCTGAAGTTATGGGTCAACCAATGTGCACGAGCTGGACAGCATAGGAGTGCAATCAAAACACAGGATTTCATAGAAAAATCCATTTATTAACCTTCATTAGCTCTGACAGCACATGAAGAATTTAAAGAGAAAACTAAGACTGAAAATGAGAGGTAGGTGAAAACTGCTGTCCTCGACATTGTGGGAGGAGGGTAAGTAGAATTAGAAATTTAGAAACTGTAAAGTTAAAAATATTAGGGGGAAAAAAGAAAATACCAGATATGCATATTTTGCTATATCGTTCTCAAAAGCAACAAGTGATTTTTGCTGATTTTGTTAGAGAAAACATTTAAACTGTAATATTGAATAAATAAACAAATAAAATCCAAGACAATTACTTCTTACCAGTAACAAACTGGGTTCCAGGTCTAGTGTTTCTCCTACAACAGCTGAGGACATCAACAGCCCCAGGGCAGCACAGGTAGTGCCCTGTTCCGTGACCTTCCAACAGCACTGGTGTGAACTCTTGTAGGAGAAAGACAGAACTATGACAAAAAACAAAACCAGAAGAAATTATTAGCAATAAACTACAAGATGACTGCACAACAGTGAGATGTTTTGAAGTCCTTTCCCTCCAAACTCACAGTTATGACATCCTTACTTAGGAGTTAATGAATTCCAAAAAAGTCAACCCCAAGCATCTCAACACATTGCAAGTAATTAAAGCCTGGCTACCACTTTGTAATAATGTAAGCAAGAGTTACTTCTTAAAGGTATGGGAACAAAAAGTCTAATTTTAGCTACTAAAACTTCAATCAGACCCTTGAACAACAGGGTTTCCTGTTTGGGAGCTTTTCAAAACATTCTCACTTTAATGACTCTTTAAAGAGACTCACCTTATCTGACCTATAAAATACTGAGGTTTAAAAGCCAACAGCACAGCTCCCAAAAGAAATTTGCAGAGGAACACTCAGGAGAATTTCCTCTTGAAATGTTTACTTGCCAGTTTCTAGTGGCTGACACCATTCTGGGTTAAGAGACCAAACAATCCCAAGATTTTTAAAGTTTTGTGTAAAACACAGATATTTAGGCATAGTAAGACACATTTACAGATAGGCTTCTCAGAGAAAACCTGAGTGTTTATGGTTACAAGGTACAAGGAGTAGGAATAGTTCACTTACACCAAGGCTTTTGTCTGTGAGGACACATCAACTAAAACTATCATCTTGAACACCTATTTTTCTAATACAAAACAGAGTTTATCTTCTTCAGAATAGCATATACACCACACTTGCAACATTTAACTTACAACTTATACTTCTGAGTCCGTTTTATTCAAAGATTTGTATTGTTAGCCATGACAAAGTCTTTTTTGATCTCTGCATTTCAAACATCTTCAATATACAGATTAGCTCTCTTAATGAAAATAAGCTATAAATCAATACTGGTGATTTCAAGACTGACCTTCTGTAGTAACAGATTGTGAAAGGAAACATCAGAAGATAACAATTTAGAGAGCTTTTCCAACACAAATTAATGCCATTATAGAAAGTGAAATAAAATATCTAATAAACAAAGGAAGCAATAAGGAAAATCCAAGCATTTTTACGGCAAACAGCAGAACTGAAAATCTTGAAAACAAATATGACCCAATTGAAGCAAACACCAGTGACTTTGTTCTCAACTTCTATTCTGGACAGCCAAGTCTTGCCTTTCTTTAATTCTGATTGCTTCTCCATAGCAATTGTTTTGGCGAGCTCTTTTTAGTCCTGTTATTCGGGCAGTTAAGAAAAAATAAAGCAGTGAAGTGAGGGAGCCAGACCAACCCAGACACACAGGAAATCACTTTGTTAGCAAAGTGTAACAAAGTGTATGTGTTTCTATTTAGACTTGGGGCTGTTACTGCTAAAACTCTCACACCTGTCCCAGAGTACAAAAAGTACCAGAACAGAGAGGTAAAAACAGCCAAGCTGAGCCCTGCACCTTTTCTTCTTGCTTTGAGCTCCGCACCTGTTTTCCTCTCCTGATCAAACAGATGAGAACCAAGTGACCGTGATGGATGGAGGCACCTCTGCCACAAGGAAGGAGCAGAACAGCCAGAGGTATTTCTCCAACTTTTGCAGTTGACTTAAGATTTCTAAATGAGCCCTTGCTATCAATGTTGACTGTCAGCCCTCGTGACAATGTTATCTCCAGGTTCTCTTTTCTCTTTCCCATACCACAAGACAAAAATATCTTTAAATGCTGAGAACTTACCGATACTTGAAAGTGTTTCCTGTTAGCAAAAATAAACCTTGCAATGTTTCACAGCTGGATGGTGCATGTTTCAATGAAGAGAGGAGAATGGTCTCTGGTAAGAAGCTCCAAAAGATTCATCAGATGTCCTGTGTCTGGAAACGGAAAGAATAGGAGGCAAAAATTAAAATCCAAACTTTAACTCAATACAAAGCCCTTCAGTGTCCCATACTTACAAGCAACATATAAAATAACTGCACATTTACAACACTGTTTGCCATTTCAACAAGAAGCATTCCGATATATTCCTATAATTAATCATGCAGGAAAAATCATTTAGCCCTTGTGTTAATGTAAAGAAAGAGTTTAACATACCAACATTAAGACTGTTAACAACTTCTGACTATGCTTCCAGACAGGAGTGCTTTGAAAAAGTCACTGTAAAAAACCCTCATTTTATAAAAGGATTTTAAAAAAAAATTAACAACATTGTTTCAGTTGACACGTAAGTTTCACTTAATGTTTCTGTGACCTCTGCCACCCACACACTTTAAATGATGCTGGAATTAATCTCACCTCTTGGCTACAGTGATTCCCCTCCAAACCAAAATATTTGCCTAAGGTTACAGAAAAATCATGTGTCCATGTTGCATGAAAGGAAGATATTTGAGTTTTATTCCCATCCATCTTGACTGAATCACAGCCTTCAAAAGCCAGCATGACCCTCAGGTTTTAACTACCAAGCAGCACCCACAAAAGGTACCAAGGAAAGCACTTTGCTCCTCTTGCAAACATTAAAAAGACTTTGGAAAAAAACCCAAACGCAAGAATGAAGATGCAAATAACTTACAGAAGCTCTGTTTTCCATGCCTGTAAAAGCTATGCAGCCTGAAATACAATATTCCAATGGGTAACAAGTTGCTAATAGGACAGGATGCACCTTTCCAACAGGGCACAGGTGTGTGCACCCAGTTCCAACTGCTCACTTGCAGTAATGTTTCCACTGCACTTGGATTTCCCCTGCATTTCCCGTATTCATTTTCCCATAGCTTCCAACTCTGTCCATCTGCCTGTCTCTCCATCCTCTCTCCATCACGGTACAGTAACAGTTACTCAAATGATTCCCCTATTTTTGATCTTTGTTCTCTCTCTCATCTGGTTGCACCAGGAGAACAGATCCAACACTACTCGTGTCATGGACCCTGCAGAACACAGCAAGAACTTGGCAGAACTGGTACAGGGTACCAGGCTTGAGAAATCTGGTGACATCAAAAAAAAGATAAGAATTTAGCTACAGATAGATTTGCTACTCTAGCAGCGAAGATTAAAAAACAACCTGAAAAAATTCAAATGCCAGTGGCTCATATGACACTTACCTGTCCAAGTGCCATTAGATCTCCTTAAGATCTCCTGCAAGATCTTAAGCTTTTACTTCAAAAAGTCACAAAAGAAATCTAAGCCAAAAAGCTCTGCCTTTGTGCATCTATTAGTCAAAAAACAACATAAAAAGTACCTTTAAAAAAAAAAGGATTAGAGAACTGAAAACTTATCACACTGGGAATTGCCCTGAAGAATGGTTTCCCCCAAACTTTCTCATTGGTTTTTGGCTTTTTAATTAGGGGATCTTTGCCAAAGTTCCCAAACTCAATACGTAAAAAGGGAGGGAGCCAAAGGAGGAAGAATCACGAGGCGATTTTTAAAAAGAAGTAAAGCAGGGGGAGAAACCAAGAGAAAGATCACCTAAAAACCAGAAAAGACACACAAGGAGTCATGAATAATCTAAGAGTAAAAGAATCAACCAGTGCAAAACTAAAGATAACATATGAGGGGCTCTAAGAACAACCTAATTCTGTTTGTGCAATTCATGGTACAAGCCCTCCATGCCTTGGGTAAGAATCCTGGTTTACTTTTTAGCACAAATCTCATAATCCAGATTTGATCAACTACTATTAAAAAAAAAAAAAAAAGTGGAGTAAAGCCAAGAAGGACACAGTGGTAACAAGAAGGAAGTCAAAAAGCTCATTTTATATTTAGGCACCACCTCATTCTCCAACCTTATAGTAGCAGGACTGTTAAGAGCAACTGGGCCCTGACTACTTCGTTTATCGGCACTTAAATTAGTTGGGTTTGGGTATTTTAAGCACCTAATGTCCAATACAGACCATTGATTCTTCTGTTTTGGGGCATGATCTGAGCACTAGTCAGGAAGGTATTTCCTCTGATGCTGTATCAGGGTGCAAAAGGTGCAAATTTTGTTTAACGCCTTCCTCAAACAGAGCAAGCCAAACCCCTGAAATACCAGCTTTCTGCAGAGCTCTTCTCCACGGGGTGAGAAATACCAGGAAGCAAACTCACTTGGATGGAGTAAGCAGTTTGTTCAACATATGACAAGGAAGTAATCAGGAAAGATAACGAGATATTTCAGTATACAGAGGTATAAACATATTCCTTAATATACAAAACCCTTTTCTAAGTAGGGTTCTTGGGCAGGTAAGGTCCTGGGACACACTGACATTCTCATTAACAAGTGTATTTTAATCCACACACAAGCTCATAGATGTGTTTGTAGAATTTTCCACTACAGGAGATGCCAACTCAGAGTTACTATAAAGCAAACACAGAGCAACTTCCAACATTCAGAGGGTGTTTTTCTTCCCAAGCGCACACATGAGTCAAGTGAGCAACAGGACAAGATCACCACTGTCTGGTCTGGAATAAAAGCCAGCCCCATCCCCAAAAATCAAGGCAAAAAGGTGAGTTTCAGCTCTAACTCAGCATCTACCTGTTACATTTCAGCAAAGCCACCTCTCCCCTCCTGTGCCAGGGGCATCCTTACCTATGCACAACTGAACACTGCCAAGTGGGACACATCTCCATCTCATCAGAATGGCTGTCAAGGATCTCACCCTGCCTTTGGAGTGCTCGAAAGCTGTTCCAAACCAACATCTCAGCAGCAGCCTGATGTTTCTTAAATACATGGCTATGAAAGAAAGTTAAAGTGACTGTTCAGAAAATAACTGCACCACAGCTGACTTGGTAAGGGACAGCAAACCCCACCCACGAGCCTCTGGACTCCACCACATCCCAGAAGGAATTCAGCCAGGACTTCACACTGGTTTGCCTTTATGAAGAATAAGCACTTCTAGCACAATTTTTCACCAATACAACAGAAAACGTTTGGGAGAGCTGAGTAAACCCCTCTTTCACAGAACGGGAGATGGGTAACAAGAAGTTACACACCAGCACGTTCAATCAACAGCTGGAGGATGGGAACTGAGTTCCAAAGAGCAGCTTTCCCTCTAAACTGGGCATCCTTGTGCATTCAAATACACCAAGGCAGCACAAGCCAGAAAACTACTGAACTGTTTATGGAAGTTGAGATTCTTCCCTCTTGCATCTCATGGAAAGAAGCCCTGCACGAAGTGATACAGGCTTTTATTTCTCATCCTGCCTAAAGAACTGAAGATCCAGAGCGAACTGAGAAACCCAGCTAGTGAAGGATGTATTTAAGGGGGCTGCAAACACAAATACACAAGAAGTCCTCAGGAAGAGAATAAAGTGAAGTTTTGAAGCAACAAATTTTAACTCTGGAGCCCTGACTGTTATTGTGCTTGCCCAAATATCATAAAAACTCCCACGGAGATGCTTTAGGGATGGAGTAGGATCGGTAGACTTCCCGCAGACCAAATTTCCTGCCTCTGCCTCGCAGCCGCGGCCGCTCCTCGTGCTCTCTCCTAACGTGACCCCTGCTCTCTGCACACAACCTGCAGCACGCTCACTTTCACCAGTAACACACTTCAAGTTTCAAATATCATGCACAGAAGACACAGGTGAGCCCCACTCTTCAAAATATTCGAGCCGAACACAAGCCGGGAGCGAAATATAAAAACAGAATTAATCTCTCTGTGTAAAGTGTCAGAATTTTCCAGGGTAATGCTCACAGCCAGGAATGGACACAGATTGCTGCCTCCTGGGAATTACAGCGGACATGTGGGATAACCATTACAACTGCAGGTAGCTCTTCAAAGACTTAAACTAAGCCCTCTCCCTGCCCTTCTGTTTGCCCATTAAACTAAGCACACAGGAGCATGGAAAACCCCTGTGAATGCTTTTTCCCAATTTAGGGGGAGTCTGGAAAGCGTTACAGAGTGCTCTGGAGCAGCCAGTAAAACCGGCAACACGAAGGGAAAAATGTCCTGGGAAAGGTTGAGCCGTTTATGAAATAATTCTGCCCTGAAAGCAGGCAGTGGCAGTTTGGATTGGGTGTCAGCCTGCTCCGCGCTGCTGCTGGGAGGACAGGAAACTTCGCTTAGAAACTTCAAAAACACGGATCTTAAAAAAAAAAAAAAAAAAAGAAAAAAATTCCACCCAAGTGGACAGCAAAGACAAAAAGAATATGCTCAACCTCACAGCAACACAACACACCAGCAGAGGAAAAGCAGGCAATTAACAGATCTTCCAAACATGAGGCATTTTTCCTTTTGACAGAGGGCTGCTGGGGAGGGGGAAGCTGCTAAACTGGTTTTCCTCTAAGCACTTCCAGATATTAAAATTTTAAAAAAAGAAAAAAAATCCTCTTGCGAAGAACATATCCACTGTTGTACAACTGTCCCAGAAAACAAAGACCACGGGGAGAAAGTGGCCCATTTTCTCCAGTCTCCAAGAACCCCGAGTACAGGTCATGTTTTCAAAGGCTGAGTCCTACACACACCAGAACGAAGCAGCACTTAAAGCCCAGGAACAAACACCTAACGTGAGAGTTACTAGAATGCCCCGTTTTTGGTACCAGACTGAAATTGTCTCAATTCCACCCGGGCGAACACACACAGTCTATGAAAACAACCGCGAGAGAAGTTTCGCTGTGAGTGAGTTTCCCCCTCCTGGACACGCTGCTGCATCAAAACCAAAAGACTCGTTTTCTATTTCAGTTACAGTTATCCCATGAACGCACCAAACCACGGAATATTTTTCAGCCCCCTGAAGCCTGTCCTGTAGCTCTCCCTTCAGCCCATGGGGCAGCTCCTCTGCCCGTTCCGGGTAGGTTCCCAAAAAACACCTCCAAGCTGTAATTCCTCACTGCATGTTGAAAATATTGTGACTAATAATACACTCCACCCATTTTTTCCATCACTAAGGATTTCAAAATATAAAACCTGACAAACAGCGAGAGAGTTTAGAAGGGGAAAGTCAAATTTCATTTCCAATTAAAAGAGGCTATAAAAGCATAAAAGTGAGGCATTGATTAAAGTGAAAGAGCTATCCAGCCACAGAAAGCTTCTTCTTCAAAAATTATGCTTCTTTCACTCTTCTTGGGTATCACTGCCTTTTCTTATCATCCCCACAGGAAAATAAAATTAAGAAGTGAAAAAATACTCCCTGTCTTTTTTGAGAAAACATATTTAATGCTCTAGTAGCAGGGTTGACCCGTGCACGCACAGAACTCACACTCAATAAATACCTGATTGAGTCCACAAACTGAGACCTGCATCTCTATGACAGCGACTAAATGCTAAAAACGAGACCAGTGATGCAATTAAAACGCACGCAAGAACTTTGGTACAGGTGTCTACAATGCCACTGTTTGCTAAACACATCTCCTAATTAGCATGGCTTTAAACAATGCTGATAATAATCCCGTCCTGTAAGGCTTGCCAAATGAATCATTGGGATTGCAAAATAAAAAGCATGAGGAATTCATTAAAGAGCTGTTAAACTCTCCTTTGTTTATCTTTCCCCGGTCAGGTGTAAAAATAAATAAATATGGGTTTATGTCTCCGGATTCCATCCGAATGCTCCACTTCACAATAACGCGCCGGGGAAGAACCTCCTCAGGAGGTACCAACATTTTTTTTCCTCTCCGTTTCAAAAGAGAAATCCTCCCACTATTACAGTCTTGAAAATCTGCTCCATTCTCTATTTGTCATCTGGGATTGAGTTATCAGACACTACTTGTATTACTTTGGGAACTGACATGTCTATTTACAGAGACACAAAGGCAATCCAGCAGCACAACCCCTGCTTTTCCCAGCACCTCTCCTTCTCCCCTCCGCCAAATTCTACCAGCACTTTTTTCTGGGGAGGGGGGAGGACACCTCACTAGTTTCCCAGCATGACAGAGAACATTTCCAGCCACTTTTGCACTTGTTACAGCCTTATGAAAAATCACCTATATCCCCCCCAAAAGAACAGCATTATTTTTTCCAAGGTTTTTGTTTGTTTGTTTGTTTGCTTGTTGGGGTTTTCTGCATTTCTTTTTTATAAAGAGGGTCACTTCCCCCATTTCAGCCTGCAATTAAAATGGAGGCAAGGCCAGGCGATCTATGTCTGGCTTTAGGGGGAGACAATAACCCAAAACAGGCCTGGCTTTAAAAAAAAAA
>VZRR01002338.1:55131-96045 GCA_013398015.1 Oreocharis arfaki | reverse complement strand
GGACAGCGTGGGGGCTGCGCTGAGGCGGGGGCGGCGGCGGGACCCCGCGACCCCGGGGCCGCTCTCTGTCCTGGTCCTGATCCCGGTCCTGCTCCTGCTCCGGACGTCTCTGGGCCTCCGCGGGTGTCTCCTGCCCCCGGCAGGTGCGCCTGGCCCGGGGGTGGGCGGCTGTGCGCCCTCAGAGGGGCGCGTCCCCTAAGCCCCGTCGCGGGATGGAGGACGGCGGGTGTTGGAGCGGGGCAGTGCCGCAGCCTCCTCCGGACCTTGCAGGGAGAAAAAAAAAAAAATCACTTTTCCCTCTCTTGTGCCCACTGAGATGTATTTCACACAATTCCCTGAAATGAAATAATGTAAAATAAGTGCAGTTCGGAGCCCCCTGACCCGTAATGGCCGGAGAGCGAGGCCGGTGGTCGGGGAAGGACGGAGATCAGAGCGGATGGAAATCAGTCAGCTCCGCGATGGAAAACCTCCCGCTGCAACAAAGGGCAGGGCTTTGCCCTTTTGACTGTCGCGCTGAAGGATCTGACAGAAACTGCCCTATATTTCAAAGGACGGAGCTTAACAGGGCAGGATAGGTCTGGAGCGTGGGGGAAGTCGGCGCGATCGCGCGATGGCTGCGGTGAGCGGGGGAATCGCTCTCGATGCTGTGCGGTCTCTGGATTGTGAGAGCAGGAGCTGGTCCAGCAGATAAAACGTTTGCAAACTGTTTATCAACATCTGCGTGCTGTGATTGCGCCCGAAATTGGGGAAATACGTGTCTGACCAACGGGGCTGGCCGTTTGCATAGTTAACTGGCTTAGGTGTGTAATCACAGTAATTGCCTGGATAATTGCGTGCCGAAGGTTTAAAAATTTCCTCCGTGGTTTCCTTTCCCTCATCCTATATATTTCCTTCATCTCTGGCTTTCAAGTAGGCAGACCTGCTCTTGAAATCTTGGACTTGACTTTTATGCCTACTCTTCATTCAAACCTATTTCTGTAAGGTGCTTTTAATCCCTAGGACGTCCCCTCACAAAAAGTGTGTTTTCCACTTTTTAATCTGTAATTTAAATAAACGGATGTTCCGTCATGTGTTTTCCTCCCCCCGTTTCCTCCCACATACCCTAAATACCTTTAATTTTGAAAAGAATCTGAATAAACCTCATTAATGAAAACAAAATGCCTTTTCACTCCAGCATGTTTTTAATTACCTCTTCATTTTATATTGCAACAGAGTCCAAGCACCACCTTCCTAGAAAGAGTTCCATTAAAATGCAAATGAAGACTTTGCAGAAGTTGTTAATGCAACCAGGGACACAATTTCTTAGACTTGAGCAACGCAGAATCGGCACTGGATGGGGGTTCCTTCTGCCACCTGCTCTTTCTGCACGCACTATCCTGTGTAGAACACGTTTTCCAGCCCCTGTCACCTGTGGGTGAGGAGCACCAGAGCTGAACAAACAAAATCCCTTTTCCACCCCAAATGCTCGCGCTGGTTTTCATGTGAATCTGTCCACCCCACGTCTGCGGGTATCAAATCCTTCTGTGCTTTAAGTCTGTCCTTTTTTTTAGGCTGAAATAGGAAGGTTTAGGGGTCTGTTGATAGCGGAGCTTTGTCTTTCTGCAATTTTGTCTGTTTTGCATGACATCTGCATCACCTATAACCATTCCTGCCTTTCCTCACTCCTCTGTTTCAGACCAAGCTTCCCCTGCTACCCCAGAGCTCCTCAGGTGCAGGATGTACGCTCCCCTCCTCTCCTCCTGCCCAGGGTTTCTTCCCCAGGTCTTTGTTGGAAGAAAGCATTTCTTCCTGTGGTATTTATTTGTGTGTCAGGCTGGGCTGACTCCCCCAGAGCAGCAGCAGCTGCTGCCCGGGCACTGCCCTGGGGAACGCTCCCAAGAGGGGGAGGGTGGCAGCAAGCCCTGTTTCCCAAAGCTGTTCCACACAAAGGATTTCAGGAGACTTGAAAAGCTTTAATATTCTTTTGCCAAGCCCCCTCTCCTTTAATTAGAAGTTTGCATTGTATTTTAGGTAAATACTGCAGTAGCTCAGTGTGCCGTGAGAGGTGCTTTCTCCTCATGGGGAAGGAAAGGATGTGCGTGGAAAAATAAGAGCTGGAGGAAAAATCGGGGTAATTGGGGTAGTTCCTGTGATTTTTGGTGTGCAAAGGAGAGATTAGGAGTGTAATATCATGTCAGGGGTTACAGACCATGTGTTTACAGCCGGAGTCCACATCCCTCGTTAGCCACCATAACACAGGTACTGCCCTGGCAGAGACTGGTGGTATCACGCTACTGATGGGTTTTAGCCACTGGGAAAACAGGTAAAGATCATATTCCCTTAGCACAAGAGTGCTCGGAGTCACCCTGATGTGCTCCTTGAACCCCTGGCACAAATTAAGAAGTGCAAGGTTTTTGTGCTCCATGGCTCATCATCCTCACTGAGTGGGCAAAGTAAGCACCATGGGCTTGCCCACGTGCTGTTGAATTTCGCTGCCTTTTTGGTGTCCCTGCACCTCTGTGATTGCTCCCTGCACAATCTCCAAGACCTCTCCAGTGCAAATAAGTCAGCGTCATCTTCCTGCTGTCTCCTGTGCTGGGGTATGATGGGACCAGACCAGGGGACAGCAGAAGAGGAGAGCTGGCTGGGTGCTGCATTCACACCATGCCCCATTTGCAAAAACATGGGATCGGTGAGGTTGGAAAAGACCTCGGAAATTGTCGAGTCCAAGCGTTAACCCAGCACTACCAAATCCACCACTGAACTATGACCCCAAGTGCCATGTATACAAGTTTTTTGAACACTTCTAAGGATGGAGATTCCACCACTTCCCTCAGCAGAAATTCCTGAAATTTGCCAATATGGGCAAAGAAATTCCTGGTCAGAAATGCCAAATCATCAGGAGCACTGAGCATTCTCATTTCAGCTCCTCTCTCCAGCTCTCCTCCACTTCATGTTCATTGCAGTTTTAGGAAATTCTACATTTGATAAATTAAAATGATTTCCTGTGTGTCCTTGTCGTGTGGGCATTTTGGGAACATGCAGACAAAGCCCAAATGCCCTAATTACTGTTTTTTCCTCTACTAAAGTTTTGTAGCAATAGAGATTCCAAAGCAATCCTGGGCAATCTGTGATCTGTGACCTCTGCTCTCAGTAATCCCCATTTTGTTTCCATGTTCTGTATGAGGTAGACTTGGCTCTCCATCAAATCCTGCTCTTGCCTAGGTACAGCAGGAAGAAAGCTGTTTTGCAGAGCTCTGCTCCTGCCCTTCACAGCATCTCTGGATCCCTGGAAATCCCGGGACCATCAGCTTTGTGAACCGCATGGAGAGCAGCTGGCGGATGTCGGAGGAAAGGGTTAAAGGACCCACATTCCTGTCCCCACTGCCCTGACCAAAGGTCAGGGGTTCCTTAGGTGAAGGAAAGGAGGGAGGTGGTGCAGCCCTGACCAGGTCATTTGAGGAGTAAACCACATCTGAGGGGAGCTAATGAAGCAGCATTTGTCTCTCTCACAGGCTCATACTCCCGGTCTGTGCCGGGCAAGTCGGAATTCCTTCTCTGGTGGGAGTGAAGATGTCGATTGTATTTTTTCCATGATGTGTATTGAGGCATTTGCTAGGTTGTGGGAGTAAACACTTGGGGGAATTCTCCATGAGCTAGCAAGGGCAAGTCACAAGCCTACTAAATATGGTGAGTGAAGATTGCAAAAAAACCCTGGAGAATAAACCTCCCTCTTTCCACCCCATCTCCCCGCCACCGCCACCCCCGCAGATTTGTTCTCATTATCGTGCGCTGTGTTTCACTGCTGGCTGGGTAAACCTGCTGCCATTTGTGGGACTAAACACATCGTGCTGATTTAGTTTTGTTTTCTGCACCCAAGGGCAGTGCTGGGGTGGTCCTTCATGGCCACGGGACCGTCCCACTGGAGCAGACACCAGATACTCAACAGGGGGAAACAGCAGGAAATGCTCTCAGGTCTGTAAATACTTGAGGGGGTGAGAAATGATGGTCATGAACAAAATATTTGACCAGACACATCCCACTGACCTCCTTTGGTGCTTTTCTTGAAAGGGATTGGCCAGAGTCAAACAGTTGATCTTTAATGCTCCAAAAATACATTCCCTTTCAAAGCTTCTCAAGTGGAGAAGCATCCAAAGTGTCAAATTCAGTCCCCCACTCCCAATTTCTTGTGGCCTGGGTGAGCTCAGCTCTGGGGTGTCCATTTAGGTTCCCCCAAGGCTGTGGGTGATGATAAGGATGAAGGATGCTGGGGCCATGGCGCTGGGGGTGCAGGAGGGTGCAACAAGCTCTGTCCCCACCCTCTCCTGGCTGCTCCATCTCCGCTGTCCTTCATCTGGCTCTGTCTCATCCTTCTCTGTTCCCCTCCCTGGAGTGGCCCAGCAGCAGCCAAACACTGATTCTTGCAGACCTCACTGGGAGCCTGGAGCCAACCTGGGGTCCGTCCAAGTCCCACCCAGAAGCCGCAGGCCGTTTGTGTGTTGGTTGGAGCTCAAGAGATCCCTGTGCCCAGCTGACAGCACCCTCCTCCTGCAATAAAGCATCTCCATTTTCCTTTCTTTGAGCTTGGGTTCTTCTCAGAGTTGTTCCATGCTGTATTTTGCATCGTAGTGCTCTGGTACTTCATCCCTCCCCAGGCTTCCTCCTATCCCAGGTGTGGATCAGGAGCAGTTCACTGCCATGCACTTTGGACAGTGCTCTTTAACCAGATCTTCTCCTTCTGCAGCTTTTTCCTGACTGTCACCTCTGTACATCTGGGAAGTGCCGGTGCTTGGGCTAGGCTTTGCCCTGACATCAATAGCAAAACGTCAGCACATTCAGAATACATTTTGATCCTTCCTCCTCCACTATCACCCTCCTTCACTCCTGCACCCTTTCCTGGCTATTACCAGGGGCTCACAGCATCCCTTTAGAAACAGACAAACCCATTTTCGGGAGACACAAGCAGGGACATCCCCATGGTGCCGCATCCTTCAAGGTCTGTTTTGTCTCTCAGTCGGGCCCAACCCTCTTTACTACAAC
Organism: Oreocharis arfaki; assembly: GCA_013398015.1. Lineage (NCBI taxonomy): Eukaryota > Metazoa > Chordata > Aves > Passeriformes > Paramythiidae > Oreocharis > Oreocharis arfaki. The sequence continues at coordinate 91,026 of VZRR01002338.1, read as the reverse complement.
ACCTACAAACTCAGGGTTTAAGAGAGATTTCACTGAAATAGATCCCTCTGTTTGCAAAGATTTGGTTTTCTTCAGAACCCAAGGAGATTGCCAGGCTGCACGCGAGTCCTTGGCTCAGTGTGATCCATGTAAGCCGTGCCTGTCATGGAGCTGTGCTGGCAACAGGCAGAGGCAACAGTTAAGATATATATATATAACTCCTAGAGTTTGGGAAGTGTGGTTTGGGGTTTCAGCAGGCAATTGCTGGTTCTCCTAACGACTCAGGCCACAGCCAGGGTTTAGCTGGGTTAAACACTGGGTCAAGTTTTGCTCTGGTTGATGTGGAACTTGGGATGACACTCTACTCTGAGAGCATTAACCCACCTCCATTCCCAGCCTCCTCAGCTTAGAGGGTGTGGAGGGCTTGTCTTCCTCTTGCTCCTGCCCTGATGCTTCCTTTTGGTTTTAGCTCCACTGTCCTGAATTTGCTCAGACAGCTCCAATTTCAGGGTTCCCCACAGGGCTGTGCTGGAGCTGAGCTGCAGGGTGTGGGGAGCAGCACATCTCTGGTTGCTTCCCATTCTAAAATAATAACAAAGAAAATTAAGAGGACTCTGGCAAAACATTCACAAAATGCTCTTAAATAAATAAGAAGGGTTTTGCACAGTATTTGAATTTATATTAAATTGCTTGTCAGGAGGAGCGATGAGGCTGTCATTAATCAGTTTATATTTGAAGCTGTTCAAAGGCTGTTAACGGCATTTTGCATCACCATGGCCTTCTGTGAACACCCACCTGGTTCCTGCACAGCTGGGTCATGCCAGTGGCCGTGCATGACACTGGTCAGCATCTTCCTGCTGTGATGCCCTCTCCTCCCACCATTCCCAAGGGGAAAGTGGCTCATTTAAGTGCCAAAACCCTCTTGTTTTAAGTGGCACATTTAGGTGATGGGTGTCCACCATGGGCCCTTCATGGTGGTCTCCATGCCCTTCCCTGGGTTTCTCCCAGCTCATCCCAGCTTTTCCCAGAGAAGCCTGGCTGGCTGATGTGACCCATAGGCCAAATCCCGATGCTGCCAAGCCCTGGGGAGAACTCGGCCGCTGTTCCCAGGCTTCAGTTCCCGCAGGATTTCCTATCTGGGCAGAGCCGGGGTCAGCAGGGAGGGGTCCGGCCAGGCACCCCGCAGCCCCCAGCCCTCGCCCTGCTGCAGGAAGCTCTGCCGGGAGCACGGGGTGGAGTGGGGGAAAGGAGGGGAGAGGAGGAAAATGGGGAGTCACAGGGGGAGCCGCCAGATAAGGCTGGGCTGGAAACGCTGGGCGGATGCAGCTCCGGGCCGGGGCTCGGACCTGCGCCCCGGTCACTTCCCTCGTGCCGCCCAGCCAGAGCTGTCACAGGAGCCCAGGGATGAAATTACAGCCAGGGAGATCCAGCACCTGAGCTGGCTCCAGCAGCACGTGGCCAACGGGCAGCGGAAAATCCCTCCCGGAGCCAGCCGCCGTCGGGAAGATGTTTCCTCTGCTCCGGTCAGGCAGGGCAGAGCTCAGCATCGCCCGGGGCCGTGGCCGGGGGTATCGGGGCCAGCACCCACAGCCAGGCTCAGGGGTGCTCCCAAGCAGAGGCAGAGCCACCGCTGGCCCCAAAGCCCAGGAGAGCTCCTGATCTCTGGGAAGTAGCACGGGGATGTGGGCAAAGACAGATGCTTTCTTTATATTCTTTCCCCCTGGGTTTAGTAGTTCCAACCCCCTCCAAAAATGTCTGTACTCTCTTCTCAGCTCTTTTCTAAACCCAACCCACTCATTTTTATTATCCCTCCAGGAGTTTGTTCCCTGTAATACATTATCTGCTCCTTCATTGTCACACCAGTCCTGAGCTCCACATCCTGCTGGACTCAGCATCGGTTTGAGCAGCCCTGTTGTGCTTCCCCTCTGCCTTGCTCACATCCCACTCCATCCTTGCTTTTCCCAGAGAAGGCAATGCTGGAGCTGCCGGTGTAAACTTCCCTAGCACCTGTGCCACATCCTAGCACCACTCTCCTTCATTTCCAGCCTCCAAGGGTATTTTGGGGTGAGGGGAGAAGAGCTGCCTCCAGAGATAGGCTCTTGGCCCCTTCAGTGTCAGGCAAACCCCAAGGTATTGCGGGAACAGCGTGGTCCTGAGCACCCCTGCCATCTCACAGACAGGGCTGAGAGCTGTGGGGAGCTGGGGGACCTGGAGGAGTTTTGTCTGTGTCAGATTGGGACCCCAAACCCCAACTCCACTGTTTTTCCAGCCCAGGCTTGCCTCAGTGAGCACCAGAGCAGTGTGGGTTTAGGTTTAATCTGCAGGGAGATCTTCACACCTTTCTTTGCTCTTTTCCTTGCCAGCCCCTCCGCCTGCCAGTGCAGCACCTTGGCGGGGGCAGTGCCCATCTGCTGGCAATTGCGTTTTTTTTTTTAATGTTTTCACTCCCTCCCTCCTTCCCTCCCTCTTCCTCCTCCATCCTCTGCTCCTCCTCTTCTCACCCTTTGCTTTCTCCATGCGTTTGTTGCTGCTGCAGCATGGATACAGCCCAGTGGGATGAGGGAGGATGGGGAGATGCTGTGCCCGGTGCCAGCTGGGAATTGACCCTCCCAACCTCCAGTGAGTGCAGGTCACAGCGAGAGCAGGTCCCAGCCTTGCACACACGCGTGCAATCCCTGCTGTGCTGCCTGGGGCTGGAGGTGTCCCTCCGAAGGACGGGGTTATGGCAGCAGAAGCTGCCTGGGCTCTGCGGGGTTAGCGGGGGTACAGCCTGCATCCGTGCAGATGCAGCGTGTTTATTCTCACCAGATAGTTTGATGGCTTTATCTGATCACAGGTTTTCCTGAGGAAGGAAGGGTGAGTCTGAGTCACTTGAAAATGGGGGCCCTTCATCTCTGGGTATGACTGGTGGGGCCGTGGATCTCGGCAGAGCCCCAGGGCGAGACGCGCTCCAGCTTCGCTCTGCGGCTCTGCTGGGTGGGCAGTGCCATGGTCAGTAGTGGATGTGAATCCAGGGTGAGCACCCATGGGTGTCAGAGAAAGCACCCAGGACTCGATGCCACGGAGGGAAGAGCGAGATCATTTGCTGCGTCTGTGGTGAGCGAGGAGGGAGCTGCTGACATGGTGCCCCCAGTGCAGAGAACACCATCACAAGCAAATTGAAAGCAAGAGATAAAATCTGGCAGCAATTGATAAATTCAAGGGAGAGACAGGTTCATGCCCTCCTGGAAGAAAACCCAGATAATTAAACTCCCTTGTTCTGCTAATGCCTTCTGTGAGGGGCTGGAGGAACCAGCCATGGGAGAGCCATGGCTGCTGCTGGAGAGCTGGAAGGGAAAGGTGTGCTGGGGGCGTGCTGGGAGATGGGGAAGGAGGGTGGGTGGAAACATCTCTGGCTCCCTGAAACCGGGGAGCTGGGCTGGGGGCTGCAGCAAGCTGGAGCTGTCCTCTGCTCCCCGACCCACCCACACACCAGCATCCTTCCCAGCTGCCTCTGTGCCTGAGAAAACAAATGGATTTTCCATAAAGTGCCCTCAGAGCACTCACACTCGGCATTTCGTGGAAACCGGGGGTTTCAAGCCTTCCTGAGCGCAGCCAGGCTCCGGAGAGGGGAGCGGAGCAGGCAACGCTGAGCTGCTGAATGCACACAGAGCCAGGCCCCTGGGGTCCAGAATTAATAGGACAGAGCAGGGGCTGTTCCCTGCATGTTTTATTTATGGGAATCAGGCCAGTGAAGTTCCCTCAGCTCACCGAAATAGTCACATCGCCTCTGCTTTGCGCTGCCCACAGCCGTGACCTTGATAAATGGGTCAGTGCCCGGCCCCCTCTGTGTGCCCAGGGGGGTGTTCACCACGTGGGGGGTGGTTGAGCTCCCTCCTCAGACCCCAAAACTCAGCCTTGATGTGTCCAAGGGTGCTCCTGCTGTGGGTAGGATGCCTGTGCTGCCTGTGCTGCCTGCAGCGCTGGCTCTGCCCGCAGCAGGAGCAACCCGTGAGAAAGGACCCACGGGAACTCCACCGAAAATCCCCCAAACACCAAGTGAGCTCCGGGCACCCCCTTTCCGAGAACAGAGCATGCCAGAAGCCGTGTCCCCAGCACCGAGGTGACATCAGCCTCCTGCACCAAAGTAGAGCTCTGGGGCCATGCCTGGTGGTGGGGATGGAGACCCCAAAACAGGAAGCAAAAGTGGGGCTCTGCTTGGTTTCCGTATTTTTTCTTAACCTGAGTTTTTTAGCTGTTTCCTGACGCCAGATCACAGGTGCGGCCTCACCACACTCACCACCGCAATGGCATCTCTGCCTGTCCCATTCAGCAGCCTCAAGGCCACCAGAGCATCCCTGAAGTGGTACCCGGGAGGGAGGGATGCTGATCCCAGGATCAGATTGCTCGGGCGTGATTGCCAAAGGGCGTTATCAGTGCCTGTGTTTGGTAACCATGGAGCGAGGTGGCTTTCCCAGGGCTGCCGGTGAGTCAGTGGCGGAGCTGGGAGCAGCCCGGTTCCTCTCCCCACCCTCGGCCCCAGCACAGCATCTCCCTCCCCACTTCCTTCCCTTGCCGATAATTAGCCCTCGGCTCTGTGGTTCCCGGTGATTTCTCCCAGCGTGGCATTTCCCCATTTGGGTGCTGGGAGCGAGACGTGAGCCCCACACCCACTCCAGTTCCCACCACGGGAAATGACCACGGGTGGCCCCAGGAGTGGGGAACTAGGAGGGCATTTCCCGAAAATCCCATGGCCAGGAGCAGTCCAGGCCAAGGGACAGCGGTGCCCTTTGCCGGCAGGAAATCCTCCCCAGTGTTTGAAGCCCAAGGGGTCCATGGAGCATCTCAGCAGCTCCAGGCTCAGCCCAGGGCAGCAATGGTGGGTGCAGGCAGGGAATCCTACACCCCATCCTGCTCCAGTGGGATCAGCAGTTGGGGGAGGCTGCACACCCACCCCATGTTTGCTCTGAAAGGAGGGCAGCTGCCAGCACAGGCGGTCCCTGGGGAGGGCGTGTGGGGACAGGGCGGTGTGGAGCCCGTCAAGGACCTTTGTGTGGCTGCCACCATCCAAGGCTGATAAAAAGCTCCAGACGCTCTTCCTGCTGCTTCCAAACCCACAGCCTCACCCTGACCCCAACCTAGGCTGCTCTGGGTCCTTCACGGCTCAGGGTCCCTTGTGGCACCAGGACCCCGGGGCTCGGCTGAGCCTGGGGCAGGGTGGCAGGATGCTGTCAGTGATGACATTTTGTTAGTGGCTGACTCGGATCCCTTCCCCCGGCCCTGATGTGGGGATTTGCCATACAACCCCTTCTCCATTCCAAGGAGAGGTTTGCTGTCCTGCTATGTTGGGGGCAGGGGGGGATTTGCTCTTGGAAGGGCACAGACCTGGAAGCATTGCAGAGCTGTCTGTCCACAGGGAAGGGATTTCTCCTTCTCTGCATATTCTTCCCCACTGCCTCCCCAAGGATTCGAGAGGCTTTACCCAGAGGTCCGTGTCCTCCAGCAGCATCTCGGGGGCTGGCAGTGAAATCAATAATAAAAATGATGCTCAGCTCCTGTACAGAGCATTACATCTTCAAAGCCCTTTGCTGGCATAAACTCATTAACGGCGAGGAATCGAATTCCTCATCACACAGGTCCCAGGGATGCAGATCTGGGGGGCGATGGACCGGAACATATTTGTAATAAGAAATCGCTGCTGTCAGTGGCCCCGTGCAGGAGGGCCCTGAGGAGCCGGCAGGAGCAGATGGAGAAGGGAGGGCTGCGATGGAAACAGCGCTCAGGGCGGGCTGGCAGCATCCTGGCAGAGGAGCTGCTTCCCCTCCTCACGGCAGCCGGTGGGTCAGGGTCAGGGAGCCATCTCCTGTGCTCCCCACAGCCCTCCTGGGGCTCCCGATGCCATGGGAAAAGAGCCCGGCATCATCTCTGCAGCTCTGCCTCCCTCTGGGAGCATCCCACCCTTGCTGAGCCCCTTTGTGCCGTTCCCGTTGGAGCATCCCAGTCTTCTCCAGCCCCGGCTGCATACCCTGAAATACTTGTTTTACACAAGCCAGAATTAATGGAAAATTGAGGATGTTCATCCTGTTGGACTGCAGGGATGGGGTGGGCAGGGGGAAGGTGGGGACGTGAGTGGGGGGCTGCAGCCCCCGTCTGTTCTGAATGGCTCAGTGCTGCCGTACTGGCCTGGGGCATGGCAGGGGTTGGAGGGACAGGGTGACCCCCTGGAATATATCCAAACTGGCTTTTTTTGAGGCACTGGGCAGCCCAGGCTGGCTCCCAGCCTGGCCAGGTCTCCTCCCAGCATGTCTCAACTGGGACAGCACCCACATGCCTCTCACCCCACCCGCCACCTCCCCGTGTTGGGACCCCCAGGGACCCCTGGCACCCACTGCACTGCCCACTCAGCCCATCCCACCCCGACAGGAGATGCTTGGGGAGAGACTTCATCCAGGGTATCCCGTGGGACTCGGGGCGCGCTCCCACCCGTGGCCATGGCCTCTTGCCCAGGGCTGGGTGGAGAACCACAGATTCTATTTCTGGTTTTCTCTCTGGGAGGTGCTCCAGGAGGGAGGACGGGAACACCCTGACCTGGTCTCCGAGGTCCTTGAGGTCCTGTCTTTGGAACAGGTCATACACACCCATGCCCAGGGGATGGCTGTGCTGGGAACGGGGAGGGGAGGGATGTCCTGTACCTCCCCACTTCCCTATCCCTCCTCCCTGTGGTCGGTACCCTCCCCATCCCCATCCCCATCCGCATCCCTGGAGGGACCAAGCCCCTGCCGCACTGGGAGGCTCCTCGGTGCGGGGGCATGGCTGGATGCAGGGGCACAGAGGGATGCGGGGGCATGGAGGGATGCGGAGGCCGAGCTCATCCAGGGTTACCTTGGAAACGGCGCCCGAGCCACACATCCCTGTCACCACTGAGGGACTGAGGCACTGCAGTGGCGAGGCCAAACCCCAGTCGCCGGCTCAGGGTGACAGCAAGGGTGTTGGGAAGCGTGTCCCCCAACCCCGCTCGATGGCTGGTGCCAGGCAGGGGGAGAGGTGGCTTCAAAGGGGGCTGTGTCCTCTCCCGGGGTAGAGGGGCATCGCCCAGCCCTGGGCAGGGAGAAAAGCCCCTGCAAGGGTGGCTGGCGGCCAGCGTTCCTCCTAGCAGCTGGATCTCTCTCCGGCAGCCGGATCCCTCCCTGGCAGCCGAATCCGTCCCTGGCAGCCGGATCCCTCCTGCAGGACAGGCACTCCCCGCAAAGATGGAGCTTTAAATAAATAACGAGCTGCCGACATCTCCCGGCTCCACTGGCAGCGCCACGCTGGGAGCCCTCCCTGGCAGCCCCCGCACTCCGGAACACGACGGGAATGGGGACAGTGCTGCTGGGAGCTCGGCCCGGGGGGGGTGGTAATGATCGAGGGAAAAGGGCTGGGGGGGCCCTGGGATGTCCCTGGCGGGGTCAGCACTGGCTGATGGCTCTGCCAACCCTCTCCTCAAAGCTTCCTGTGATGGATCACAGCCTTGCCTTGGGAATGGGATTCAATCACCGGGTGTCGGCTGCGGAGAAGCGCTTGGTGCTTCCTGGGACGCTGTGATGGATGCGGGCATGAGGGGTTGCAGAGAGGGTGCAGGAATGCGGGCGGGGTGTGGGGATGAGGGAGGGATGCGGGAATGCAGGCAGGGCGGAGGCGGGGCAGCGGGGATGTGACCCATCGGTTTTTCCCTGACGGAAGATGCTTCCTTGCAAACCGGTTTGCAGGGTGGAGCGCTCCAGAAGGCACCGCCGGCTGGGGCAGGCAGGCCGGGCGCAGGCAGAGCGCGCAGGCAGGGTTCAGGCAGAGGCCAGGCAGCGCAGGCAGCGCGGAGAGGGACAGGCCGGCGAGCCAGGGAGCCTGGCAGGGCAGGGCAGCGCAGGCTGCAATTAGCCGAGGAGCGACGGCAGGATCCTGTCCTTAATTAGAGCCTCCATCCCCAGCCGGCGGGCAGGGAACTGTGCCCATGGGCAGCACGTCCTGGCACCCCGCGCTCGGGCTGCCGAGGGGACACTGAGGGTGCAGCTGGCAAGGGGTGGTGTGGCCGGGGTGGGGGCTACCAGAGGGGAGCGGGGAAGGACTTTGCTCCAAAAGCAGCTGAGAGGAAGGAAGAAGCAGCTAAAATAAGCAGGTGGGTGGACAGGGAGGAAATGATAGTGAGGCTGATAACGAATGGGCTGGGGAAGGGTCCCCAGGAAACGGGAACTGGTCCTTCTGGGCAGCAGAAGGAGGTCACGGCACGGGAGGGGGTCCTGTGCTCCCGGAGAGTGGGTGTGCAGGCAAGGGGTGGACAGAACGCTTCAGCAACATGGGAAGTGCCAGCCAGGAGTGGGGGCAGCCCCGTCTCCCCATCCTGCTTAAGGCAGGGGGACAGCGGGAGGCAGACGCCGGCAGAGGCACTCTGAGCATCCTCGGAGGGTGGGTGGGAGCCCCTGGAGTGAAATGCCGGGAGGAGGAGAGCAGCACAGAGCTCTGTGTGGTTTGTGTGCAGACAGCTGCCACCTCCACTCCAGGCATGGCCATGCAGGGCCATGGAGGGGGACAGAGTCCAGAATCAAGTGCCCAGCACTCTAGGAGTGGTTTGGGATGGACGCAAGGGGAACGGGGTAAGGAGTGGTGGCAAGCAAAGCGCTCCCTCAGTCACGGCACTTCTCTGCCCTCCCTGCCTGCTCCTGCCAGCATCCCAGGGCTCCCACAGCACCCCGGGGGCTTCCAGAGCATCCCACCTCCCCTCTGTGTGTCACAGGTGGGAAGGATGGTGTTCGGAAAGGTGTGGGGACATGGCGCTGGGGTTAGGACAAACACGGGGATTTGGGCAGGGGGGACTGGGGTGCTGGGGACAGTCCAGAGGGGCTGTAGCCCTGCTGTATAACCATGGAATGGTTTGGGTTGGAAGGGACCGTAAAGCTCATCTCGTTCCAACCCCCTGCCGTGGGCAGGGACACGTTCCGCTAGGCCAGGTTGTTCCCAGCCCTGTCCGACCTTGGCCGTGGGGAGCAGGCAGGGGCAGTTGGCCGGAGCGCAGGATGCTCAGGGCCGGAGCTGCGGTTGCTGTCCTGGGAGTTTCCACATGAACCGCACACTGTTCGCATCTGAGCCTTCTCCCCGTCCAGGGCAGCCGCTGCCGGGGGTTATTTCCTGCCCTCCGCGCTCTCCCCCCGCCGCCCCTGCCTGCCCCAGCCCGGCTGCTTCCTCTCGGCCGCCCCGGGGGCTTTCCATGCTGCCAGAAAATAAATCTCAGGCTATTTTTAACAGAGGGGAAAACGCCAAGGTCTCCTCCAGCCCGGGCTGCTGCGGAGCCGAGCGCGGACGGGCACCCCCGGAGAGATGAAGGAGGGAGAGGAATGTGGGGGAAGGATGTGGGCAGGCAGGGCAGCGTGACCCTGCTTTCATCTCCCTGCCTTCGGGAGGGATTTTGGGGAAGGCAGGGAGAAGGGCGCCGGGAAGGGGGCACCAGCTGGGTGCTGTGGCACCTCCCTGCCCCGCTTTGCAGCAGACAAACAGCCCCCGCCATGGCCTCCCCAGCCCAGCACCCATTAATGTCACCCATCATCTCTCTGCCTGTGGAGGCAGGGAGAGGGCGATGCGGGGGTCACCCCACCTCTGCTCCCACCACCCCAAGCTGGGATGGGGCGACCAGGAGGTGTCCTGGAATGGGAGGGCGGACCACACACACAGTGCCCACCCTGCATCGGGTCAGTGCCAGCACCCCAAGGGAGCTGGGACTCGGAGGGTCCCCTGGGGTCAGGGCTGGGACAGTTGCTGTTTTTAACCCCTGTAAGTGCCTTAGGGAGGCTGCGAGCGGGATCAGCTGGATAAAGCCGGCGGGGGCAGAGGGGGGCTGCGGAACGGATGGAGCTGATGATAACGGGGGGGGCCACGGACAGGCCACCCCACCCCGTTGCTCCCCGAGGGTGGCTGTCCCCGCTCCAGACTGGGACACTGCCATTCCCTGCCAGCTGTCCCCACTGTCACTCCGCACGCATCTTTCTGGCTGCAGCGACATGATCCAAGGACTCGCCCTTTCCTGGGACTCCAGGGGCTGAGGATTTATTCCTTACAAGGCTCCTGCTAAAATCTCTCCACCTGCGAGACTCCCACCAGCCCCAGCACCCCCAGCACTCCCATCGGAGTGGGAGGAGGTCTCCGCTCTCCTTCTGCAACCGGGAGATGTTGTGTAAAGCCCACAGCCAGCGGAAATGCGGGAAGAAAAGCAGGGAGAGAAAGAGGAGCCGTTTCCAAGCGCTGGGTGGGAGGAGAACAGAAAACAGGAGGTGGAGGTGAAAATGTCAAACCTCCCAGGGCTGGCTGTGCGGGGACAGAGTGCTCGCTGGTGCTTTTTGGTCCTTGTCCCTCAAGGAATCACTAAGACCACCTTTGCCTCTGGTCCCCAGTGTGGTGGTGAGACTGGCAGCCACCTTCCTGCCAGTGCTGTGGCACCCAGGGCTCAGCCTGTGCTGGAGCTTTCAGGGAAAGCCTGAGCTCCACGTTCCCAGCCCGGGCACTGCTGGCCACCTTTGATGTCACTTTCCTGTGACACAGGGAGAAAAAAACCCGGGGCTGGCTGGGGTTTGGGGTGCCTGGGATTTGGGGTGCCCAGCCTCACCCCAGGCTGGGAGTTTCCAGTGCCAGGGATGTGGGGCAGTCCCCATGTCATGAGACACCCACAGAACTCAAAGCTGGACTTCACCTGCCCCTGCCCCATCCATCCCACAGGGAAAGCCCAGCCTAAAACATCCCTGGGGACTTCACAGAACGGGCTGGATTTGGAAGGGACATTAAAGCTCTTGTTCCAACCCCCTGCCATGGGTAGAGACACCTTCCACTAGACCATGTCGTTCCAAGCCCCATCCAGCCTGGCCTTGGACACTTCCAGGGATGGGGCAGCCACATCTTCACTGGGCAACCAGGGCCAGTGCCTCAGCACCCTCACAGGGAAAAAATTCTTCCCAATATCCCATCTAACCCTGCCCTCTGTCAGGTTGAAGCCATTGCTTCTTCTCCTGTCACTCCAGGTTCTTGTCCGAAAGCCCCAGCTCTCTTGGAGCCCCTTTAGAGACTGGAAGGGGCTCTAAGGTCTCCCCAGAGCCTTCTCTTTTTCAGGCTGAATGCCCACAGCTCTCTCAGCTGTCTCCAGAGCAGAAGTGCTCCAGCTTTTGGAGCATCCTCCATAGACTCCCCTGGACAGCACCAGCTCACTTCTCCAGCCTGTTCAGGTTCCACTGGATACCATCCCTTCCCTCCAGCGTGTCAGCTGCACCACACAGCTTGCCCGGAAAGGGGGAATAACCAGGATTTGGGGACCATACCCACCATGGGGCTCACAGGATCAACTGAAGGGGCCTGACCCGGCTGCAGGGACTGTGCCGAGGGGCTCTGCCTGTGACCAGATGGCTCCGAGCAGCCCTAAGCTCTCCATAATGCCCCTAATTGTCCCCCGGCGCGGGAGCGGGTGGCCCGGCCCAGCTGGTGCCTGTATCCCCCCGCAGCCACGGCTCCGGGACCTCTGGCTATTTTTAATCCCAGGAAGCTATTTTTGAAGGGAGAGGCTATTTTCCCTGCCCGCGGCTAATCCTGTCTTGCTGTTCAACCTTACCCAGCTATTTGCCGGGGCCGCGCAATGGGCAGCTCCCTGCCCCTGGCAGTCTGTATCCAGAGGCATTCGGGGCAGGAGAGATCGGGTGGGAAGTGCCGGCTGGGATGGGGTGGTCCTGCACCCCCTGCCCTGCTGAGGCCGGGGCTGCTGGGCGCCCGGGCTTGATCTGAGCAAGGGCACCGCAGTGCCGCGGAGGGCAACGCGCCCCATTTGCGGACACGCACTGATCGTTCCCCCCAGCCCGCTCCGCGGGAGCCAGGAAGGCCATCAGAGGATGGGGATGCCAGAGGTGACGGGGCCGAGTGTCCCCTGGGCGTTACGGGGACCGCGGGGTCCTGGGAGCGCCGGCGAACTGGGACTGAACTGGAAGCAGGTGTTGGGCACGTCCCGGCGGGGAGGAAGGGTGGGGGTGCAGGGCCGGGGGGAGCGGGGTGCACATCTGGCAGCGGAGGGGTGGCAGGAAGCGTCTTGCTGGCCCGGCCCCCCCCCGTGCTCTGCTGCCTCGGGGTCCCGGGGGGCCGCGCCGCTGCCAGATGTTGTGCAGCTGTCTCCGGCGCTTCCTCTCCCTCCGTGCCCCGCATCCTCCGGGAAGCTCTTCCCTGCGCTTCCTCGGCGGAGAGAGCGGGGGAGACCTCCCCAGCCCCCCGCTCCTCCGGCCCCGGCTTCCTGAGCCGCCGGGTATGTCTGTTCCAGCGATCGGCTCTTTCGCCCTCGGGCTCACCGCCCCCCACCCTCCTCCCGCCTCTCCGCGGCCCCTCGCTCCTTTTCTTCTCCTGCCAGCTGCCTCACAGCTCCCGATCCCCGGGGACCTCTCCCCTCTCTCTCCTCCCGATCCCGGCGCTGCCTCCTGCGCCCCTGGCTCAGAGCTCGCCTCGCTCCCAGGGCAGAGGAAGGCAGGAGGCAGCAGCGTCGAGCATCACTTATTGCTTTTCTTCTCTTGCCTCTCCCAGCATTTCCCATTTTCCCGCAGCGCAAGGACTGCTCAGAGCCTGACCAGCCCCAGCATCACGGGCAGGGAAAAGCTGGGAGAACCGCAGGGAGCGTGGCCGTGGGCTGCGGGAGCGTGGGCTGCGGAAGCCGGGGAGATGCTCGTTGCCGGCAGCTCACACCGACTGCGGGGCGCAGATAGGATTCAGGGATTAGAGCAGCTTAGGGAACAGGGCTCTTCCAAGCGGCAGATGGTGCTGGATGGATCCCAGGGCAGGGTTAGCGGGGTGGGAAACAGGTCCCAGAGCAGCCCTGGGCAGGGCAGGGGAAATCAGGCAGAAGCAGGGAGGAGGAGGAGGAGGGTTTTTGCCCAGCCCGTTTCCGGAGCGCGAGGGAGGGCTGGAGGGACGGATCCTTGCCCCAGCTCCCAGGAATGGCAGCTGACGCCCAGAGCCGGTCACAGCTGCAGGGGCAGCAGCGTGGCTTTTGCACGCCATGTCCCCGGGAAGCTTCCCTTGTACCCCTGCGGGGCTCGAGGTCCCCGTTACGGGACGCGGCTCCATCACCCACCGGGTCCTTCAGCTGTCCCTCGTCCCCACGAGTGCGCGTGTCCCCACAGGAGTGCACGCTCCCGGGTGTGCACACCATTCCGGGGATGCGTGGGAAGCCCCGAGAGCAGAGGCTTCACCCCACGTCTCTCCACGTCCCCTGCATCCCCCTGAGTCCCCATTCTTGGCCACGGGCATGGGTCTTGTGGGCAGCAGGGTGCTGCCGTGGGGCTGGAACGGGACAATCCCTGCTGCCCCACGGCGCTGGTGGCTCCCCGGACTCTGCTGCGACGGCGGAGATGAGCAATTTCACCCCAAAATGCTGCTGGGGGAATTCCCAGTGACGAAGGTGGAAACAAGAGATGACAACGTGGGGGCCAGAGAGAAACCCCACAGCCGGGGCAGCACTGGTGGCTGACGCGGGGTACCCGGGTGTCCTCAGGAGCTCTTTCGGAGCTGAGAGCAGCCAAACGAGCCGGGATAACAAAGCGGAAATTAAGGAACCTCTTTCCAGGCAGAGGGATGTGATGAGGGGCTTCAAAACTGGCCTCAGAGGAGGAGTCTGACTCGCTCCAGCTGAGATCGTTCCCATGGCTCCTGAGGGCGTTCGTGGTGGGAACAGGGGGACTCCGGCTGACAGTGGGAAAGCCCAGCCACCAGTCAGGGAGTCACCGACATTTTCTGGGGAAGAGCAGGACGTGGACGGGAACCCCTCGGGCAGCCCGTGGGTGCAGCTTTCTGCTTGGGGTGGAGAGGGGGGCACGGGGAACCCCCGGGAGTCCCGGGACCCCAGCCCACCCCAGACTGCTCCATGGGATGCAGCCACCTGGTCCGGGTGTTCGCACCAACCCCCCACACCTGCAGGGAGATGGCAAAGTGTGGGATGTTGGGGTGGTCCGGGCAGGGAGCCGGGCATCCAGAGGATGCTCGGGATCCACGCCTGATGTCAGCCCCAGCGGCTGAGCCCACGTCCCCTCGGCTCCTCTCCACTTGAGAGTCCCTGTACCTTCCCCAGCAGCCGCGGTGGCAGCTCAGAAAGAGGAAACGTCGCCCCCGGCATCCCCCCACCGTCGTCCGGGGGTTATTTTGGGTCTGGAGGAAAGCGGAAGGCAGCACGGGGCGGGAGATGCCCTGCAGCACGCAGGGGCCAGTGGTGGATGGGGAAAGAGGAACCCCAACATCGCTCCACACCCCTGTTCCCACCTGTGGGATGAGGAAAGAGGATCTGTCTCACCTGAAGCATAAAAGGTTTTTTGGGGGCACACAAAGGGGGCTTGAGCGGTTCCCAGGGTGATTGTGGGGGATCCCCCAATATGTCCAGCTCCCAAATCCTGCCTTTGTGACCCAGAGGCAGGGTGCTGGTGCACACGCCATTTTTAAATGCTGGTTTTCACTCTTAAATGTGTGTTTTGCCACCAGTGCCCAGGTAAACGTTATCCCGTGTGGCTGTGTGTGTGGGTGACCCAAGGAAGGGTCAGGGATATAACCACGAGTGGGGGTTCACTCTGATGGGGAGATATGGATGGATGGATGGATGGATGGATGGATGGATGGATGGATGGATGGATGGATGGATGGATGGACAAATGGATGGGCAGATGGACAGGGGGATGGACTGATGGATGGACAGACAGGGTCCTGTTGCACCCACACTCTGCAGGAGGCCATCCAGCTGTGCTCCCTCCCCACTGCACCCCCGGGTGACGCTGTCCTCAGTGTCAGCCCGGGGAGTGGGGCATGCCGGGGGCCTAATGGGAATGGGGGGCACTGCCGTGGGGGGAGAACAGGCAGAGCCCAAGGCTGGCCGTGGGCCATCATCGCTGCCTCTGGGCGGTGATATCTCTGCCGAGCAGAGATCGCCCCACCGGCCGCCCCTGCTGCTCGGGGGATGCTCCGTTAGCACCTCGCGCCTGGGAATCGCGGCGGGCCGGGAAAGGGCGATAGGGCTGTATCGGCCGGCTCAGGCTCGCTCCCCGCTCCGCCGGGGCGGATGCCACTGGCATAAGGAGCAGGAGCCCGGCCCGCTCCGCTGGGCCCCTTCCAGCCGCGGGGAGGAGCGGCGGGAGAGCCGAGCCCGGCGGCGGTGCACGGGCAGGGAGGGAATCTAGGTCAGGGCTTGCTTTAAAAGGGGGCACCGAGCCCAGAACGCGGCGGCTTCCAGCGAAGCCACGGAGCAGGGGCGCCTGCCCGAGCCCGGCGCAGACACCGGGAACCGGCAGCTGAGGAATGTCGGTGCTCGCCCGGAGCACCCTCATCCCCGGAGCTGCGGCGGCCGAGGACGCCCGCGGGTGCTGCTTCCCGTGTGCGTGGCCGTCCACGCAATTCCTTGCTTTGCTGGGAAACAGTGGCTTGTATTTCAGGCTCTGACAGGGCTGGAAAACAACGTGGTGCCCGGGGACATGCGCCTTCCAGAGACACGGATGCCTGGGCACAGGGAGATGCCACCCGCCTCCCAAACGAGACCGTCAAATGGCCCCTTCCTCCCCCTCCGCCTCCACACGGCTGGAAGGGCGTCAGCGAAGGGAACTCGCCCCACGTCTGACATTTCTGCGTTCGCCAGCAAACGGCCAAAAGAAAAGCCCCAACCGAGCGAAAATCCCGGTGGCAGCAAAAGGGGAACCGGGGAGATGTGGAGGGTGCAGAGCTGTGGCCGCCAGGGCGAGCGAACGCCTTCACTGACATCTTACCCCCTAAAATAACTGCCCAGCCCCGGCAGAGCCCCAGGAGATCGGAAAACACAAAAGGGATTTTATTGTTCCTCTCTCCCCAAATTTAGGATTGCTCTGCACTTCCCAACACCCTTCAAGGTCTTGGGATTGGGGAATGATTAAGTTGGCACCATGATGCATTTAATTAAAAGCCAGCGCCTGAAGGTAGAGGGAAATCAGCTACTAGAGCAGGGGATTTTTGGAGGGCAATCCCGTGAGGCACAGCCCGATCCCTGGCTGCTCAGGGAGGCTGGACTTGGCAGTGGGCTTTGCGCCTGGCAGAACTGGCAGAGGCCACAGCACTCCCTGTGATCTGCAGCCCTCCCAGCTCCTCCTGCCGCAGCCACCTCTCAGGGCCAGATTTTCAGGAATTCAGGCTCTGGTGAGCTTGGAAAAATCCAGATTTCTCTCAAGGGCTCAGCATTCGGCCACTCCCTGGGTTTCCACTGAGCTCAGCTTCAAAATGAGATGTGCACCAAGGCTCCAAACTTCACAATAACCCCTCGAAAAAATCCCCCAACAAAAAGTTAAGCTGTTAAAGTGCTCCCTGTCCTACCAAGGCCAAGCAGGCAGATGGGGGTCATGTGCTGTGCTCCAGGAAGGGCATTTCCAGGAGCTCTTGGGGATGCAAACCCTCTGCTCGGGTGGCCAAGGTGCTGATGGAAAGGGCTCTGACAATTTCCATTTCCCCATCTATATTCACTTCCCCTTTCACGCCTCATCCTGGGCAACCCGAAGAGACAGGGGAAAAGGCTCTGAAAATGAAACGAGGCCCCAGCCCAGCGGGATTTTCAGGGAGGGGATTGCAAAATGGTCGGAAGCGAAGCAGCCCAAGGCTTCTCTGTGCCCTGACGAAGATCTCAAACCCAGGTGGAATTGCAGGCTGTGCTGCCGGTAGGGTTTGGGCTTCCACTCCACTCCCAGCCCCTCCAAACGGAACAGCAGATTAGCCACCAGAGCTGAGCTCTCCCGGCAGCAGGGATGGGCCAGACACCCCTCTCCTGCCGCTGCTTCCCCTTTGGTGTCACTGCAGATGACACCGAGAGAGAATCGGGCTTTTGAGGCACATCTGGAGCGGGCAGTGGCCTGGTCCCTGCAGCTGCACACGGGGAGTGGGCTGGGGGTCCCTGTGACCGGGCACCCAGGGCGGGCTGGGCGTGCCGGGCAGACTCCGGGCACCACAGGGCACCGCCGGACCTATCGAGAATCCCAAGCGCCGAAGGCGGGATGAGGGCACAGGCAGCGCGGCTCGTTACCGTGGGGAATGATCAGCGCTAATTAACGAGCCCGGTGGGAGGCTGGGCCAGGGAACAGAGCTCGGGGTTCGTACAGAGCGGCCGGGCCGTGGCAGGCAAGGAAGCCCCCGGTGCCCTGTGCCGGTGCCGCCCCATGGCCGCAGTGCCCCGTGCCGGTGCCACCCGCTGTGTCGGGCCGTGCCCAATGTCCCGGTGCCCCGTGCCGGTGCCACCCGCAGTGCCGGGCCGTGCCCAGTGTCCCGGTGCCCCGTGCCGGTGCTGCCCCCTGCCCTCCGGCCGCGCTCACGGCCCCGCCGGCCCCGCCCGGCCGCGCTGACCCCTCCCTGCCGTCACCCCCGTGTCCGGTGCTGGGGGAAGGCGGGGGTGACACACGTGTCACCGTCACCGTGGCGACGCGGCGCTGACGCGCTGTGCCCGCGACCCTCCCCGGAACGGGCGGGCGGCGCGCACTGAGCGCGTCACCGGGGGCGGCGGCGGCGGCTGGACGGGCCCGGGGCGCCGCCATGGAGAGCGCGAACCAGGGTACGGGCCGGGGGCGAGCGCGGGCTGCGCTCCGGGCATGGGCAGCCTGGTGGAGGGAGGGCCCCGGGCACGGAGGGAGCCCGGGGACGGGGGTGCGGGAGCTGCCGCTGCCGTGATGGGGGACGCGGCCCCGGGAGGTGGGAGCGGCCCCGGGGATGGCGAGCGGCCGGGGGTCGCTTCTTGGCGCCGCTTCCCCCGCCGCGCCCCGTCCGCACCCCCGGTGCTGGGCACGGGAGCTGTGAGGCCGCGGAATGCCCGGTGCTGCTGCGGGTTCCGATCGGTGCTCGTGGAGGAAACTCCGCCGGAGGTTTCCCTTCCCCTGCTCGGCGCAGCCCCTTCCCGCAGCTCGGCCACCCCCGCGCCCTGCTTTGCATAACGCGCCTCGCCTGCCGCTTGCTTATTCAGTGCCCTCTGCTCCTTGTCTGCGACAGATATCAACCTTAACTCTCCCAACAAAGGTCTGCTGGCGGATGCCATGACAGATGTTCCCGTGGATAACGCGGCCCGGGGCGCTGCGCCCGAGGGATTGACTCTGGCCGAGGAGGAGGAGCTGAGAGCCGAGCTCGCCAAGGTAAGGGGGGCTCAGTTTGGCAGCGTGTGCCCCGGTTGTGTTCTGCTGGGAAGGAACAAACAGGAGCCATAGGGGCAGGACTGGGTGTTTTGTTTGTGGGGTTTGTTTTTTTTTTTTGGTTTTTAATTTTGCAGTGTTACCTTTGGGTCTCTCAGCTAATTGTTAAAATGCACAAAGCTGGCAGATACTTCAAACACTGCAGCGCGTTGTTTGCTCTTTCCCAGAACAGCCTAATTTAGAGCTCTAAGGAAATAAGTGGCTTTTGATGCCGTGAGCTCAGTGTAGGATTTTAGCTCCATGTGAAATGAGAAAACACTTCAGGCAAATGCTAAGCAAAAGAAAGCTGATTTTTCTTAGGAAACCGAAATTGGAGTACTTAATGTGCTTTTCTTCCTACCTTTTTCTCTTAAAGACTTTATTACATTTTACAGGCAACTATTTTTGGTGCCTATATACTTTCCAAGAGCTGAGGGTTCATAATGTAACCTCCTAAAGTTTGAGCACCTTTTGGGGTTTAAAGGTCAGGTTGTCATTTCCGTCTGAAATGTGGCTGAAGATAATTGCAGCTTTTTCTCCCTTGTCCTTTCCTTCATGTGAGAATCTTGTGGTGGTTCTTTGACTTGCAGGTTTTGGCAGGGGAGGACTTTGCTGCTCTGTGTGGTCATGCAGGGCTTGCTGAGCTGCAGATAAGGTGGAAATGAGCCCACTCTGGAGTCAGCTCCAGAGTGCATTGAAAGTGTTGTAAGAAAGACCTCTGAGGGAAAAACTCCCTGCCTTAATGGCATCAGAGGAAAAGAATCATAAGATGAAATATTAGTTAATGAGGTTTGGCAGCTGAATCGTGTCTGCTGTTGAAATTACAAAACAAGGAATGGGTTCTGTTCATCTCAGTGTCACTAAGTCACCAGTCCTGTGACTTGTATGGAGGTGAAGTCTGAATGGCCTCCCATCCCAACACAGTTCGTGTTGAGTTGAATAGTTCTTCACCTGATGTTAACCTAATTGTTAAAATTTATGTTAATGAAATGTTGCTAGTTTTGAGGGAGGTAAAAGCTTGTTTTAATTTGCAGTTTTTAACTAAACTGTGATTTAACACAAATCTCTGCCTGTCTCTAAGGTTGAAGAAGAAATTGGTACGCTCAGGCAAGTTCTGGCTGCCAAAGAGAGGCACTGTGGAGAGCTGAAGAGGAAGCTGGGTCTGACTCCTTTGGATGGGCTAAAGCAAAACCTGTCCAAAAGCTGGCACGATGTCCAAGTCTCCAACGCGTAAGTGTTGCTTGTGATACACCTGTGTTTAACTAGGACGCTATGTGACACTTCCCAGCAGGGTATTCCAGAGCTCTTTTGAGTGGCTGGAGGTTTTTCCTCTGATGGGTTTATAGAGTAAAAGACATTTAAAAAGAAATCATTTTTGTGTCTGCGTAAACTGGACTTTCATATCTGTGATCTGGATAAATTGTTGCTGGATGCTCTTTCCTGTGGTGTTAGAGATCTGGATCACTCTTACTGGTTCAGTTTGCCTATTTCTGCCCGTTCTTTGAGGCACAGGCAGCTGCTACTGTGTTCTGAACTCGAGCTCAGAGGGAAGTGCAAGCAGTTTCACAGCTTGTGCCAGTTCAGAAGCAGTCCCTGGGTCGTATAGCCTGAATTAAAAGCCTGCACTTCCTAGGAAAAAAATCTGTGATATTAGTGTGCTTCACCAGAGTCAGCTTGTCCTAAATATGTGAGACTGACTGTTCCTGAACAGGCATTAAGGGTATGGTCACTGCTGTGCTTGACAGTGCCAGAGGGAGGGTCCAGGAGGTAAGTTTGTCCCTGCACTGAGTGTCAGGGACTCTGGGTGCCCGTGGAGGTATCATTCAGGCTAAAAAGTCTCCTGTGACTTAACTGGGGTTTGGAGTTACTGACCATGATACTGCAGAGCAGATCATTGAGCTGTTCATCTTGCTGTTTATTCCTTCCCTTTTCCTCATCTTCCCTCCTCTGTCCCTGCCCCATTTCTGTTATTCCTTTGTCACTGGAATCTGTGTCATTGTCTTCTAAAAAAATGAATATTAAAGTTATATTCATTAACACTTTCTGTTTCTAGTTATGTGAAAACATCTGAGAAACTTGGAGAGTGGAATGACAAAGTGACACAGTCTGACTTGTGAGTGCCTCGGGCTCCTCAGCATCACCTCCTTGTTCCTCGCTGCCTTCCCCGATTTCTGCTGCTCCTTGTTCTCCCAGGCATCAGGGCTTGCTTGGGAGCTGGAGGCATGGTGAAGCAGGATTGTTACTTCCAGCATGCCTGGCTTCCAGCTAGAAACATCCCTCGGGTGCAGAGGAGATGAGTAAATGTTACTGCCATCATCTCCGTCGTGGTCTTGCTATTGCAGAAGAAAAATTCCAATCAGTTACCAGACCACAATTTATATATATAAAAAAAGAAGGGGGCGAAAATTTAACCACAACTTCCCTTCAGCTGGTAATTGATAGGTTAGCCTGTTGTTATCAGGTGTCTTATTAGTAAGCTTCTATCTTTACTGTGAAACTATTTCTCTTCTTATCATGAATGTGGTAGGAATCAGTTTGGCTCTGTATGGTTACCTGGGACAGAAGTGGCTGGAGGTGCTTCCCTGTAACTGGAATCAGGGGCTGTGCAGCTGCCAGTGTGTTCATGAGCTTCTGAGCCTGCTGCATTGATGTGTGACCCTTTTCCCAGTGTCAGCACTAGACAGCCATGAATTTTAATCTTTGCTGTGTATCCGAGCAGGTGACAAATGCAGACAAAGAGCATCTGGCTACTTTTGCTTCTGGAATATATTCTTTAATGATACTAGACCTCCGTTGATATTAGACACGAATCATTGATTCCTGCTGCATAGCTGAACCTGAGGAGCCCTTGAGTGTTTTCTATGCTGAAGTTTCTCTTCCTTTGTCTTGTGTTGAAGGAGCTTATTTAGCTAAGAGGAAAATGTGGATTGGGATCATCACATCATTAGGCAAGGTGGCACTGATCTAATTGGGGCAAGTGAATTCTGGGTGATAAGTCCCCTCCTTTGAGAACCTCTGTGGGCTGTCTGAGGTGGGAGCAGCCACCTTCTGTAGTGTGTGTTCTGTACTTGCAGTGTTAGTTCTCACAGTCCCTAAGGTACTGGTTTTTTTGTATAGAGAAACATGATTCCTAAAGATCAGAAAAACAAAAGTTTAATTGTTGGTCTGGTTTATGCTGTATTGGTAAAATACAGCTTTGGGTGTGGCAGTCTGATTTTTTTGGCCTTAAGCTCAGTTCACTGCTCAGTGCTTTTAGTACAGACCAGCAAGAGAAGGTGCAGGAAGGGAGCAGAAGATGCAAAGTCTTTAATTTCCTGACGCCTTTTAAACAGCAGACTTTGTTTCTTTGTGCTCAGTGTTTGAACATGCTTAAACAAAAGAAACTGGGGCTTAGGTGTCTCCCTGCCTCTCAAACAGCTCTTTTCCTTCTGGCTGTACCAGAGAGGCTGAAGCTGTTGTCAAAGAAATAAAGCCTCTGATAGTGTAAGTGTAAAGAGTCACTAATAATGTGGAAAGTGTCAGAAGAAGCATCTGTAGCGAATCTTGGAGCTGTCTCTAACCTCAGTTGTGTTTGTAGATATCTTTCAGCCAGCAGCACACTGGAGGACTGGAATGAAAAATTAACTCAATCAGAAGCGTGAGTGTCTTAACCTTCAGCCTTAACAAATGCTTTCCTCTGACAGTCTGCTGCCACTAACTGTGCTGTGCCCCTGCTCCCAGGCCTCTGCTTTCACTAGATCTACTTGGACATTTATCTTTCCTAGCTTTTACTTTTTTTTAACCCAATAAATGCCTCTGCTGGGAGGGGGAGCTTTTCCTCAGGTCAGTATCCAAGTGATACTCTATAAATGCCTGCCTGCTCTCAGGAACTGGCTGAAACCCCTGGGTAGCTGAGACCTGTATGCCACACATTACACCTTCAGCTGAGAAGCTGTGGAATAACCAGACTGACTCTTGTTAACATGCTCTGCAGGGAGCAGGAGCTTTGCTTTCTGCTGTGGTACCTGATGGAAATAGAGCTGTAGTGTCCAGGGCAGCTTCCTGTCGTGCTGGGGCCACAAATAGACTCAAACAGCTTAAACCTCACAGCTGTTCTACTCCAGTTGTTGAATGCAAATCTCTCTTAGACGTGCTTTTACTAAATGCTTGAAATTAAATTCTCATCTGGACTAAATTATGGAAGGATATTATGGAAGTTGGCCTTTGTCCTTCTCACAGTGCCTTACCCATAGTATGTAGGGCAGTCCTTTACAGTGCTGCAGTGGGAGCAGGTAGGTTTTGTCATTATTTTCTGAGCTGATTTTAGCTGTGGGGAGGTAGGTCTTAGGTGTGAGCCAGCTTTTCCTGTTCTCTGGAGTGGGTGTGAGATGTAGTCCTTGGAGCTGGCTGGTTATCAGCAGCTTGTGTGAATGGACAGTTTTCTTCCTTACAAGGGTGAAAGCAGAGATAAAAAGTAGGAGTAGCAGAAAAAACTTTGAAGTATGCAGGTTTGCTTTCAACTGTGTTTTCTAGATTAAGAAGCTGTTAACTGTCACTGTATCAGTTGCCAGGTAGAATGACCTTGGTTTTTGTGCTTGCTGACAGTGACTGACTCCAGCGGTGTTTAATCAGAGTCCCTCCCTGGGTGTGCCTGCTGGAATAGAAAACTTCTGCTTATATCTGTTTCCTTGTACTTCATAGGCGCCAGAAATGTGGCGGAAATGTGTTTTTGTGGAGCACTTAGGGCCTGAAGAGCTGTGGCACCTTAGCTTTCCTGCTTGCTTTGGCACTGGACAGAGTGACAATTGGTGTTGGCGAGGTAGAGACTGAAATAGAGACATGAGGAGGATTGAAAGATTCCAGCAACATTTCAGAAATCAATCAGAATTTCTACTTCTCTCTCTAAGGTTCAGTGAGTGCAAAGAGGCAAGTTCAAGAAGTCCAAGGGTGAGGTTTTGGGGTTTTTTTTATGCAAATGCATTGTCTTTTCTGTTTCAGAGCTGCTCTGCTCCCTAGCTGGCAAGGCTCTTGAGTGAAATGGGAATGGACCTGACTCCTGACCTTATGGTGCTTTTGTGTGCTGTGGAATTCCCTGGTGTTTGCCATTCCTGGCTACAGGCTTTCCCTCTGCAAGCAGTACATAAACAGGGCAAAACCCACCCCAGTCTTTTCCTAGATCCACTCTCACTGTAACCAGAATGTGAGGTGACTTACGGGGTTTGTGCCTTTAGCCAGACAGCTCAAATGGTGATTGCTGCATAAAAGGAAGTGAGTGGAAGCTGGTGTTAATGGATAAAGGAGGATTTGAGGGTGCAGATTTCACTCCTTCCTGTTAGTGTTTATAGGAGAGGGGTGCAGTGAAATGTTGGAATACCACGGGATGAACGGCACAGGGCAGAGATCATCTCTGCGGCTTCTGCTGCAGCCAATTGCCTGTGAGTAAAGCAGGGTATTAGCCAGAGCTTATATTTATTACTCCCAGATTTGGATTATTCCATTGTGCTTTGTGCTGGGGCTAAGGGAAGAAAGTGAGTGCTTGTGAATTTTCATGGAAAACCAGGCTGTGGCACTTGCAGGAGAAGAGTTGCAACTTCTAGGTCAGGGCTGGGTGTAGTTAAGTTGCATTAAAGTCTTGTATAAGCTGATCCTTGGCTGTCACAGCTGCAGCTCCACATGTGTGTCTGGTGGCAGTTCTGGGTTACAGAGCTGCTCATCTCCCTGTGCTTGCCTGGCTCTGCCTCCTGCCTGGCAGCAGTGAGGTGTGTATGTGTGTGTGGGAGCTGTGGATGCAGGACTAGGGTGGCCATCTGATCCAGCTGCTGCTTTTTTGTGCTTCCAAGTTTGTATTTAATCCGGATCGTTCCCTTGATCTAGATTGCTGTGCCAGCACAAGCAGTTGTGCTGGAGGAAGGAGGACACTCAGGCAGGAGCAGCAGCACCCGAGTCCTTGTTCTTCAGTTATAGTAAAAATTCTGCTGTCAGGTGTAGAAAACAACTGGAAAATCTCCAGCCTTTATCTGCTGAAGCTGGGTATAATACCTGGAATTTTGCAGTGTGAATGGCACGATGGTGTCCTTTGAGGCTGTAAACCATTCCTCAGATGCTGAGCTCTGAGTGCCAAGCAGACCTAGAGTCAGCACTGCATACTTTGGTGAGCACGAGGTCTTCGATATTTGTTAGGGAGCTGTAAATCAAATCCCATGACAGGGCTCAGCCAGGGAGGAGCCTGGCTGCTGAAGGCAGGGATTGAGATCCTCCTCAAACACAGTGGTTGCAGTGGGAAGGCAATCCCTGTGTGGCATCAAGCAGCCCTGGTGCTGATCAGTTCGCTCCTAGATTGTGCTGAGGTGCAGAACATTGTGCTGTGCAGAGGCAATGTTGAGGCCTTGCTGTTGGGGCACGCTCAGGTTCTTCTGGAGCTGTTGACTTCAAGAATTGGTCTGAAAAATGTGCAGGTTATAGGAATTGTCTCTCAGAAGCAGGAAGAAGGAAGGAAAAGCTGATGCAGTTCTGCCTTGTTCTGCCTGAGTCTCGTGTATATTCGTGGTTCAGAAACCATTTCTTTTAATTTAAAAAAATAATGAAAAAACCCAACAAACCAACATGTTGTAATTGGAATTGCTCAAATGCAGTTTGGGTGCTGTGGTGCTGTCCACACACTTCTGCCTGGAGAGAAGGAGATGTGAGTAAGTCAGCTGTCACTGTGGTGTTTGTAGCCAGGGGAGCTCAGGCATGAGAGAACATGAGGCTGTTTATAATGCCCTTCTCCTAAATGTCCTCACCAGGCAGAAAAATAATCTCAAGCTGCAATATTTGGAGTAAGAAAAGCTTAAAATGTTGAACTTGTTTTCCAGCCTGAGTCTCTTCTTTGTAGTCTGAAGAATGACATAAATCTAGATGTTAATCATCAGCTGTAGAATAGTTTAGAGAGAATGAATTAATGAAAGTGACAAAGAATCTTTGTTCCTGAGATTAGTCTCATCTGAAGGAAACAAAGGTTCTCAAGTGTCTCCAGCTCAGGTATAAGTTCAAATAATCAGCTGTCAGACTTCCTACCTATTGTGGTTAATGGTAACTGATGGGAAACTTTTCTGCCAATTCATTTCTAAACTGCTGCTGTAGAGCTAATGCTGATTCCTGCATTTCTTTTCTGTACGGTGATGATGGTCTTGCTTCTTGCCTCTTTCCTCCGAAACATAACACCACAACAAACGCTGTGGCTTCCTCAAGGCTGCAGGGATAGTGTGGGATAGGTTCCTAGATTTATTTTCTCCAGGACACCATAAGATGGTTGTAGAGCAATTAGGCTACAGTGCTATGGTGCTAGAGCTTCCATGTGGAGAATTTGTTTTGCTTTGGTTTTTAGCAAATGTTTGTTAGATTTAAGAACATATGGTCAAAAGTGTGAGTGTATGGAAAGGTTAATCCTACACTTGCTGCTTTTGTAAAACTTCAAGTATTTGGATATATGCAAATCTGGAAGTGGCTCTTTCAGTGAAGTCAGTGCAGCTCACTAACCCAGCTTCTTTCCTTTAATATGGGGCCCTTTATCAAAATGGGGGGGACGCTTTTGGATCCAACCTGTTAGTTCAATTTATGATTTTTTTTCCATATAGTTACAAGAAGACCCAGGAAACCCTTTCCCAGGCGGGACAGAAGACTTCAGCAGCCCTTTCCAATGTAGGTTCTGTTATCAGCAGGAAGCTTGGTGACATGAGGTAAGATTTCTGGTTTGCACTCCGGTGCTTTGATCTTGGTTTCAAACAGGAATGGGACTTTAGACAATAACTAGGCTTTTTTCCATTTTTCTGCTTCGCTGGCAGCATGTCGCTGTTGATGGACTGCCACCTTCTGTGTGGCCCTGTGCACTGTACTTTAGGATAGATTAAACACTTGCTGAAGACTTACTGAGGGGATAAGCCTGTTCTAAGGCATTTAAATTTGGTTTGGTTTAGGAGAACTGACCAAACATTTTTAGCAGCCTTCTGTCATGTGGATTCACTGCAGCTTTTATGTCATATGTAAGAAACTAGAATTAAAATTTCCCTTTTCCATTCCTGACTGGATTATGGAGTTGTGTTTTCTCAGTGTAACTGCTTTGGGTTAGAGAGGGGTCATCCCTCCTGTGCTCTGTTATGATTAAAAACAAAAAGGGCAAAGTCTGTTTGCTGCATTCCATGTGGTTTCAAGCCCCGGGTGTTGACATTCTGTGGAGAAGGGCAGCATGTCTTCCAGGCACAGTTATGTCACGTTGGTTGGAAGGTATCAATTGATTCAGAAGATTATGACAACATTGAAAATTTGTTCTGTGGTTGGGGTTATCTCCATTCCTTAAGTAGATGACCACTGAAATAACTGCAGATTTAAACCTCTCCAAACTGACAAGAGGGGCACGTTCTCCTGGCTGAGGTTCTTGCTCTGTGAGTTTCTCAGCTGTACAAAGCTCGAGGTTAGAATTGGTGATTTACCTGCTCCTCAGAACTTTAAGCTAAAGATTTCTTCCCCACTGATGGTGACATCCACATTTTTCATGCAGAATCCCTTGACCATGTTTTTCTTGGAGCTGAGAGCTAATTCTGGATGTGCAGTCTGTCTGGGTTACTAAGGAAGGATTTTTAGAGCTTGTATTTAACATGCTGTCTCAGACCTTGGATTGAATGGGGAGCTGTCATTCTTTGTAGGGAATTTCCTATTCCACTGTGGCCAGGAGTATCCGAGTGGTAAGAACTTGTTGGCCTCTGATCACATAGTACTGATTTATTCTTTTTCTGTCCTCAGTGAGTTAGTTACTGTGTTCCTGGAGGGTATTTTTTGGTGTTTTCAGTAGCTCACATCTCTGAATTTGGCAGAGGACTAGCTGGCTTCCTACCATTTCCAGCATTCAAGTTGTAACTTTTCTTTCCTGGGAACTCCCTAGTCTGCTGGAAAAAGAGACTTTCATGTAATCGCAGCAGATTACAGATACTGGCA
The DNA here is from genome assembly GCA_013398015.1 of Oreocharis arfaki. Classification (NCBI taxonomy): domain Eukaryota; kingdom Metazoa; phylum Chordata; class Aves; order Passeriformes; family Paramythiidae; genus Oreocharis; species Oreocharis arfaki. The sequence goes on along the minus strand of VZRR01002338.1, from coordinate 63,934 downwards.
CAAGATGTGGTGGGAACATATTTTGCCAAACTGATAAGTGAATTTCAGGGCCTGGTTTCTGCAGTCTGGCCAGGCTGTTGCAGCAAAGGAATGGGAACTGTGCTTTTTTTGGGACCACATGGGGAACTCCTGAACAGTGGGGTTGCCACTGGCAGAAGCTATTTTAACAGGCTTGGTCCTGCCTGTTGTTTTTTAGCTGGGAGAATGCAGGTCATGCAGCTGCTGAAATGTTTGTGCCATCCCAGGAGCCAGGTGATGGAGGGAAGGGATACTGGGGTGCTCTACTGGTGGCAGAGCTGGCCTGGCACAGTCACTGTGACAACTGGCCATGTAATCAGCTGGCCCAGGCACGAGCCAGGCCTTTGCAGCAATGGTTTTGCTCAGCTTCAACATCTGCATTCCTTTTAATAGCTAATACCTTGGGTGAGGTGTTATGAAATAGAGGCAGCTTCTGTCTTATCACTTGGGAATCCCTGCCAAAGTTATTTCAGCAGGATTTGTATATGTGGCCCTGCGGGGGAACACAGTAATGATTTTTTTTTTAAGACTTTCAGTTTTTCTCTGCATATATAAACAGACTTCCAACTCCTGTGCTGCATCCAAGTTTTCCTATTTCTGATTCTGAAGAAGGTTTAACTCTGAGCATGAGGTTTTGCAGGAGCTGTCCCACTTTTCACCCTTGTCAGGTGAACTCTGGTGTTCTGATATGTGATCGGCGCCGACAAAGAGTGAAGTCTGTTGTATTGCTGTGATCACTGCTCTGAATGAGTGGGATGATCTCTGTTCCCAGAGAATCTCTGTTCTAGGCCTTGTAGCCTACACTGACCTCCATTGCTGTACTCTGGTTTTTTTCCTTCTTACACTACAAATTCACTTGTAAAGCGAGTTTATTTTCCAGCACTGGAAGTGTTGAGATAACAGAGGGGATTTCCTTGTTTAGTCAGCCTTCACCGGTTGATAAATGCAAGGAAGGCCTGATGAATGGGGCAGAGCCTCCGACACACCGAGGGCGTGGGCCTAATTCCATTAAAAATGCTTGGACCAGATTGTTTTTGAACACAAGTAACATGTTAAAACTTTAGATTTGCTGTATTCTGGTCAAAATAATTTTGATGTGTGGATTGTAACCTTGGGAGGTTAATGCTGTAACCCTGTGCTCGCTGCATTAATGCTCTACTGGGTTGCTCTGAGGGGCGAAAATGTACCTTAGTGGGTGGGTTTTTTTTCAAATCTTGGCCTGTTCAGATGTCTCTGTTATCTCCACCTACAGTTAAAAAGTAAATTGGCTTTTAGACATTCTGTTCCTGCATTTTACTGATCCCAGTAAACTGCAAAATTGGAAGTGTTTTCTTTTTGTTCCTTTGTGGGTTTGTGTCCACCTGTGCACTTCATGCTATCTGATGAGGTTTGCTGCTGTACATAATGCTACGAGCAAATTCATTATGAAATGTTAGCCTGAACCCAAAGTGCCTGCAGATTCTGGAATTCATATAAACTTTCAATCCTTATGGAAGGAGGAAAAGGGTTACTGCTAGGTCCAGGCCAAGATACTGAACAAGGAGCCAGTGCTTGTGGTATTCTGTATGGAGCAGCATGGTGCATGGATGTGTTATCTGTGTTCCTTTAAGCAAGAGTAAGTAGAAAGTTAATTTATTTCACATGCAAAGGCAGCATTTCAAGGAATCTGCCCTGCCAAAGAGCTGACTTGGGTATATGGGGAAATGAAACCACAGAGCCCAACATCTTCACTCTGGCTGTCAGGAAAAGCCCTTGTACTCGTTGCCAAGTACTTCACATCCAGCTTGCCATGACTGCTTCCTGCTGCAGAGACAAAAATTATATTTAAGTGGAATAAAACACTGCTCTGGCAGGAGAAACTCCTTTAGAGCATCCTGGTAATCTTCCTAATAGAAGTAGGAAACCTCAATCTGTTGTTTCAGACTGCTGAGATGCTACTGTATTGCAAAATCCCAACCTAAAAATGGGCAACCAAGTTATGGGGTAAACATGATACCTTTAATCTTATCTTTATTAGCCTGCAATGCATTTGTTCTGTGAACTGTAACTCTGAGATTTGCAGGCTTGGCAAGATAACGTGCAGATATCCATTGCAGGTTGCCCTTACACAAGTCCTCACCAGAAGTCTGAGCAATGCTGTCTTTGTATGAGAGACCACAGGGGAAAATGGGGGAAGGAGGTATCTCTACCAATATAGCTGGTGCTTGGTAAAACCTTCAGTTTAGAAAAAAATGCTTAAAAAAAACATGTGAAAGCAATGGATAGGGGTAGGTAAAATGTTTTGGTTTGCTGTTGCACATCTACTCCTTCCCCTCCCCAGCTGAGTTCTAAGTTGATGTAGGTGCCGCTATTGCTCTTTGAGAAACATCTTAGCTTGTGTGGAGTTAATGAAAAGCATTTGTTTTTGCTTGCTCCTGTGATTTATTTTGAGAGGCTTCCTCCTGGGTAGTTGACTTTGCTGTCCCATGATTCTGTGACTGTGTCCCTGAGTTTGGTATTTAGCTCTGTGCAAATTTCTGACCATGCCTTCCTTTTTCTCTCTGCTGCCTGTGGCCTCTCCCAGGGCTCACTCCATCTCACATTCCCTTAGGTAAGATACTCTTCAAGGCTCTAAAAAAGAGCATTTGTTTCTGTGCCAGGCCCTTGCAGACTTTAAAGGGGAAGCTGGTTATTGAAGCCTTGCCTAAACTTTTGACACAGATTGGGAAATCTACCACAAACCAATGCCCTGGGATTGACTTTTATATCACAGTTGCAGTTAAGCACTGGCTATCCTGTGCCTGGAAAACGCAATTCTGGGCTGCAGCTGTTAAATAAGGGGAGAGAGGGCTGGCTCCTACCACTTGGGTTGTCTACAGCAGCTTGTGTGTGGACAGGGAGCGCTTCAGACCCAGGGTTAGGCTGCTTTTGCACGGTGTCAAATTGTCATTAACTTTTTCCTCCTTGTCCCGAATGCTTCCGAGCAGCGGCTACTCCATCCGCCACTCGATAAGTATGCCAGCCATGAGGTAACGTAGCACGTGCCTGTGTCTCCTGAACGGGGCTGGGGGGAGGACAGCTGCCTCCATCACTGCTGGGGGGGTTTGTTCTGACTCGTACAACCAGCTCCTTTCTCGAGCAGGCCCCTCCCCGAGCATGGATTAACCACGGCCTGCGGTTTGACTATTTAAAGGGTTTTTTAATATCTCTTAAGGTCATTAGCACCTGTCTTTTCTTGGACTAAGTGCAGTGTTGCACCTGTACCGAAGTCTGGTTGAAGCTTGCAGCTTTCAGAGGTCCCTGAAGGGCAGGGTTACAGTTCTGTCACAATGTACAGCACAGCCATTGCCGATACCGAGGTGAATCCTAACGGGAACCCTCTCCTCGGCCTTCCCTCACGGTTCCTTAGGTGGTGATCTCCTTGCAGGAGAAATGACTGCCAGGGCTGGACAAGGCCCACAGAACTCTCTCTGTTCATCCTCTTTCCAGATCAACGGAGGTTGTTTTATGGCTCCAAATCTAAAGCAATTCCTTGGAACAAAAATAACTGAGATGAGGCGAGTCATCTCCCAGCTCTCCCGCAGCCTGGCTCGGGGGAGCAGCTCTATGAGTAATTGCCTGGTCTGGCAGCTCAGTACAGAGCACTCCCTGAAATCCTTCGCCAGCGAAGCAGCTTGTTGGGTTGTCAAACAACTGACCTGGTTTTCTTTGCTAGAAATATGAAATGCTCTGATTAATTTATTACGCTGTGATTTTCGTGAGCATTTCCTGATGCAAATGATCACCCCTGTAGAAATAAAACTGCTGATAGGTGCAGGTATATGGCCCTTCCCCTTCCTCTCCACAGGATGTGATACAGGAAACTGAAGCCTTTGTTTTAAACCTTTCTCAGCTTTCCCTTTCCACTATTTAAAACAAAATGGTTTTAGTTGGCAGTTTTTTAAAGCTAAAAGCTGGTTTCTGCTCTGCTTACTGTGCCTTGATTCTCCAGTGAACTAGGACTTGTTTCCCTCAACATTTTAGCTTGAGCAATTGAGTAGACTCCACGTGGTATAAATGTTTTCCTTCGGAGTTTAGATGTGGTGTTCTTGCCTGGTGTGCCTGAGAGATTTGTGCCAAAGGCTGTGAGGAGCTGGAAGTGTTCTGGGTGATGGTGTCACTGCAGGGGAATGGCCACAGAGCCCAGTCACACTGTGCCATTTGATGTGGTTAAGAACTAACTTACCTTGATTTGTTGTTTTTTTCTCTCCTTTCTTCAAGGAATTCTGCAACCTTCAAGTCCTTTGAAGATAGAGTTGGGACCATAAAGGTAACAGTCTGCTTTGTCTTGTAAACACAGTGTGTGAAGCCTTATGCAGAAACTTTAATTTCTGCAATGTTTTTCTTGTAGACTAGTATTCGGGCAAATGGCCTCTCAGATATGTGAAGTCTTGGCTACAGTAGGTGACCTCGACAAGGGGGAATTGACTTGGTATTCCCAATGCTGCTTTCTTGTTGTCCTCACTCTGTTCTCTCCTTCCAGTCCCGAGTGGTGGGCAGCAGGGAAAACAGCACTGACGGCCTCCACTCCCCCTCCGGAGCTGGGGACAAGCCTCCACAAGACAACGCTCCCTTCTAGACCTGGATGTGGCTTTGCACGGCCGTGCACAACTGGAAGAGCCCCCTCCCTCCCAAACCTTCACCACAGCAACAACATGCGAATCCAAGAAGGGGCTGAGAGCCAGTCAGGAGAGATCCATCCTTCATTCATAGACACTGCTGCTGGATCCAAGTCAAATAAAGAGAATGCAAAGTTTTGTACACAAATAATATTTTACACTAAAGTTTGTAGATTAAATGTATCACTGCTGTCCTTTTGGGAGAGCGTGTAAGCTGGAGTTTCCTTAAAGTAGCTCAGAAATGCCACTGCTGTAGATGAAAACAGTTTTCCCTTGTCTGACAGAGCTTGGAGCAGATACATGGCCCTGAGCAGCATGAGGAGGGCAGTGACTGGAGAAGCCAAGTGCATGGGCACCTTAGCTTCAGCTTCTGGCTCCATTCTCTGTGTGGGCTACCCTGGGAGCTCCCAGGCTTCTCCTGTTACTGTTTTCTCTGGCTCTCATTGGAGCTGTTGGGTAGATGGGGTAAACAGTTGGGTTTTTTCTGGGCTCCTAAAAGGTAAACTTCACTTAGCAGCTGCCTCGTTGTTACACTAATGCTCTAGCTTTAACAAAACTAAGAATCTTTATTTTTAAATGCAATGAACTTTAAAGAAATAAAGCTTAAAAACAAACAAAAAAAAAGCTTTGGCATATTAGGGCAATGCTCCCTTGGACTCTGAAGCTGAATTGCAAGCCTTACATCACTTACGCTTTACTTGTTTATGATTTATTTTCTGTAGAGAAGACTGCAAGGGTTCTAAAGCTGGTTGTTGAGCACTGGAGTTTTGCATCATGCAGTCATAGCAGCATGTTTATAAAGCCAGTTCTTGTGTTAAATTCGGTGGTGCACTCTGTTTCCTGAGTGTATGAAACTTGCTTCTCCCTTCTCAGCTTATCCCTTCATTCTTGGAGGAGGAATTTCTGAAGGCTGGAATATGGATACCATTGGAGGGACTCTGCTCTGCTCTCCGAGGGCTCCTCCAGCTGGTACATCTGGCTGTGACTGGATGGGTTTCTCAGTTGAAAGCCCCAGCTCTAATTTTGGTTTACAAAACTGGCAGAGAGTCATGGAGCTCACCCAGTCCCTCCAGGGGCTGGATGTTTTGCTCTTTTGATGTCCAGCTTCATTGCTCAGGAGCTGACAAATTCCAAGTTTTCTCCTAGAGGCCTGATCTTATTCTAGGCAAGGTGCCTCCACGTAGAAATACCTAGAGTGAGCAATTCTGTGCCTTAGAGGCGAAATGGGACTTACTCAGGTCTTTAAACTTATGTACATATCTGGGTAGTTTTAGTGGTTTATCACCCCGGAGGGACTGAACTGCCTCTGGCCCTTTAGAGAAGCAAGTTTTGACACTGATTTGATTAATCTCCATTTCCCCTACCCCTGCTCCCCTCCCTCTGCAGACCTGGGGATGTGGGATGAGATGTTAGTGGGCAGATGTACTAGGCCGTAGGTGGAGTGTAGAGTGTTGTTCACGGGCACTCCTCGTTTGACTGGAACTGGTCTCCCTGTGAGGAACAGAGCCAGTGAAATGGGGACTGCAGGAGCTTGGGTATGGAACTGTTTCTCTTTAAAATAAAGACTAAGGAAACTTGTCAATAAAGGATTCCTTTGGGAGAAAATGGGGTGAATGTCTTTGTCTTGTTCTATCTAACAGCACAGAAATCCTCTCTTGGGTGTGTGTTGTGAACTCGTCAGGTAAATACCAACTGCCTGCAGCAGCCTGAGGTGAGAAGCAACTGAAATATTCCATCCTATCCCTCTGGCTTCTTGTCTGCTGGCTCTCTGGATGCTCTCTCATGAAGGAATGTACTAAATAATATTTACAGCCTGATGTTTCCTTTCCAAGATGCTGGACACTGTTCCCAAGCTGGTTCCTGAGCTGTGCCTCTGCTCTGGGCTGGGGAGCTGGTGCTGCAGGTCAACTCCAAACTTCCTATCCGTTTTCCTGAGCTGGGAGTGTGGGACTGCAGTCCTGGCAGTAACCTTGGCAGTGAGAGCTGAGGCTGGAGAAACTTCTGATGTGGAAAAGCTGCAGCTGTGGTGCTGGTGTGGCTTGGCAGCGTGATACCTCAGGGAATCTGTTGCCTCTCTGGAAGCTCTGGCAGTCAAACAGCACGGCACGGGGGGAGCCGTGGATGGACGGCTGGAGCTGGGAGCTGCTGTCTCCAAGTTTAAAAGGGCAGTGCAGAGCAGGAAAATAGGTTATGGAGAGACCAACAGAGATCCTCAGTGTGCTGTTTTCAGAGGAAGGATGCCTGGCTAAGCTTGAGGCATCTGCTTGGTGGTAAGGGTTTGGTTTTGGTTTTGTGAGGTTTGGGTGTTTGTTTTGGAGGTTGGGGATATTTTTCCTACATCATTTCATTAGGTAAAACTACATCTCTGAAAGTGGGACTAAGGACAGAGGGGTTGGTATGAGACCTGATCCTGGAGGAGAGATGCTGCTGGGAGCACCCAGGCTGCGGTGAGGAGAAGGCAGATCACTCCATCCCACAAAGCAGATAGACAGCAGAATCGAAAAGTAACTAACTGCAAAAAGCAGGAAGGAGCCGCTTTTCCCTGCTGGCACCATGTCCCAACCCTCAGCCACAACCACAAGTTTTTCTTGAGGAATTTGACATTTATGCTCTGAGAGGGCTTGCACAACCACTCCAGCAGTGGGACCCTGTGCTCATCCCGGCTGAGCGGGCAGTGTCCAGAGCCAAGCGCTGGCCCCAGGCTGCTAGCCTGGGCCCATTTGCTGCACCCCTGCGGGTGCTGGGATGGGCTCAGCATCTCTTCTTGGGTGTGGACTCTGTGCAAGATCCAAGGTCAGTCCTGGGGAGCCCCGCAAGTAGCTGGTGTTTCGGAGGGGCAAAGGTCCAGGAGCTGGGCTGAGGATGGAGCTGGAGCAAGGAGAGGGTGTGGGTGTGTGATTCATGGTGATGACTGTGTTGGTAAATAGGATCTGTCATCTTTCATCTCTTTAAAACGTGAGTCAGAGGCAGCAGACGGGAAAGGCCATTAGAGCCTCACGGAGAAGCCACACGCCAGCAGGGCCATGCCGGAGTGATGGGAGGGATAACTGGAGCAAGTGTCCCTGCACTGGCGCTGGGGTCACCACTCCAGGGACACCTGATCCAGGATGAACTGGATGGGTGGAAGTTGCGCTTTTACCCAGCACTTGGAAATAGCCATGTTTCCTAGGGAACAGCCAAGAGTGCCAGGAAACTTGAGCAACTGGGAAAATCAGACTCATGAGCTTAAAAACCCCTCTTTCGCTCCAGTTGTAAGCACTCGTTTTCATTAAAGGGAACGGGCTCTGCACTGAGGACCCCAAGGGTCGGTGTGGGGCCGGGTGGGTGGGGTGGCAGGATGAGATTCTTGGAACAGGGTGCTGCCCAAAGGTGCTGCCCAAAGCATATTTAGAACTGGGGGTCGGCGTGTGGGCAGCGGGTTGAGTTCCGGGACAGCACCCTAAAGGCAGCGCACCCTCAGGCCTGCAGCACACGGGTGATGTGCGGAGGGTGTTCCGTGTGCTGCTGCAGCCCCAGCCTCCGGCTCCTCCACTGTCCTGGCCTGACTGCAGCCCCTGTACCTCTGCGCCCAGGCCCGCAGATCCCCGTGTCACAGCCCCCGGACACAGAACTCCCTGTGCCAGGGTCACCAACGCCTGCGGGGGAGCTGCAGTTCCCGGCCCCACTGATCCTTGTGCCGCAGCCGCCAGCCCCGCTGCAGATCCCGCTCTCTGTACCACAGTCACAGGCTCCTGTGATGGATGGCAGCCCCCGCCCGTTGTGCCACAGCCTCCGGTCTCGCCGCAACTTCAGCCTCGGGATCACTGTCCCTGGTTGGCCGCGGAGAGAGGGAGTCAAGATGCACGAACAAAACACGCTCGTGTCGCTCCCTGGTGGTCTAGTGGTTAGGATTCGGCGCTCTCACCGCCGCGGCCCGGGTTCGATTCCCGGTCAGGGAAGCTCTCGTTTTGCAGCGCTCCGTTCCTCTTTTCNCCCCCTCCCTCTTTCCCCCCTTCCTCCCCCCGCCCCCTCCGTTCCCATCGGGATCCCCCCGCGCGCTACCGGCGCTGCGGCCGCGTGCCCGCGCGCAACGCGGGGGCGCTGCGCGCCGGGGACGCGCATGCGCAGTGCGCCGGCGCCGCCCCCTCCCGTGGCCGGGTCCCGGTCGG
>VZRR01002338.1:21936-54852 GCA_013398015.1 Oreocharis arfaki | reverse complement strand
CCCCCCCCTCCTCGGAGCAGGGGCGAAAAACCCCGAACAAAAGGCCTGGGAAGGTGAATTCTAAATGAAAGTCATCTGTGTGTGTGGGAGCCGTGAATCACCCTGGCTCGCTCCAGAAGCCCGGGTGATTCTCCCTTCCCTTTCCTTACATTATCCTGCTTCATTTTTAACGAAATAATTAGTAGCCGCTCGGCTGATGAGGTGCCTAATGAATGACGTACCAGCAGCGGGAAGCAAATCCAGCCTTTATAACGTGAAACTTGCAAAGGCAGCGTATTTCTGTTTATTCGTGCAGTGTCTTCTGGCTCTCAAATTAAGAATTCCAGTCAGGTAATTCTGGAGATACGGAATGCAACTGGACCGAACAGAGACGGCGGATTCCCTGGTAGCTCCTCGCTCCTGCTTTTGTGCTGTATCTATACCTGACTGTTCCACACCAGTGACACAAAGCCTTGAGTTTATTAGTAGAATGTGGGCACTGATGGAGCCGGTGCTCCCTGGGGGGCAAGGTGAAGGCCATCCCGTCTGACATAAGAGGGAAAACCAAAGGGTTTTATCTTTTCTAGGTTTGTTTTTATTGGGGTGTTCATTTTCATGCACTGTGAGACGTTGCTGTTGAGCTGTCTGTGCTGCAGTCAGGCTTAAGGAAAAAAGGGCGTAAATTTGGTACATCCTCTCAGACCGGTGTGAAATAATCTAATTCTTCCTGCTGATGTTTGCCTTGTGCCAGCTTACCGTCAGGGAAGGGAAATGCTGTGTGTGTGCTTAAATACTGTGTTAGTTTGCTGCTTTTGAAGCAAAAACTTGCAGGCCGCAGTCACCCAGTGGCCGGGCAGTGGTGGTTCACCCATTTCTCTGGGTAAATTAAGCTTTCCAAAGTATGCAGAGCTGCAAGGATTTCCTTTGGAAATGCGTCAGGATTGGACCTATTTAAATTCTTGAATTGTAGCAGCCTCGTTGAAGTGGAATTTATTCTTTTGACTGCAATTTCATTAGAGGCGTTTTCAGGTTCTCAGGCATCTCTTAGTTTCAGGTTGCTTAGGATCAGTGTTTGCATTTTTGTTTGCTTTTGATAAAATATGGTAGAATCCTAATCTGACTAAGGGATCCTGAGAAATAGATGCCAAATTCATTTGCTTTAATGAATTAGCTCTAATAAATCAAGTATGCTATGCCCCGGGAAGGAGAAAAGAAGGGAAGCAAAAGCTGCAGTGGAAGAGAAATTGACATTAATATATAGAGTGTAAGATGAAGTTTATTTTTATTGAGCAGCTTCCTGTGGTTTTCTCACCATGCTCTAAGGGCTTTGGAGAAATTTGTCATGTTGCTGGCAGTGTAGAATCTGCTTTGTGGAGAACTCGGGGTTTGGACACGGGATTTTCAGCCAAACAGCTTTTTGTGAGCATAAATAAATACTTATTTCCCTCCCTCATTTATTTCATCTTAGGGATTGTCCACAGCATTTAAATGAAAGGGAAGGTGCTGCAACATGGTCATGTTCCTCCTAAATTTTGGATGTGTTGCATTGATAAATTGCAGGCTAGAGGCTCAAGCTGAAGATTCCCCTCCTTCACAGGGTGGCTGTGTGCTATATTTAACCATCTTTTATCAGTGAATGCCTGAAAAAAGTAATGTTTTGTAGCATATTTTGTCTCCTAGTGTAGACCGCAGTCCATGTTGATTATTCCCAGGAAGTATAAACACTGTTTCAGTCTTTCCCAAGTGCCCAGTGATCCACCCCCCGCTCCCTTGGTAGCGTGTCCTGGTTTGTGGCTGAGGTGGCACCATCGCCGACCTAGCTGCAGCAGGGAAGTTGCCCAGGATGGTTGGAGCCTGCCAGAGGCTTGTTTTGCAGCGGGTGATCGGAACAGGGGTTGGAGTGCAGCTGTGGTATGGGCAAACTTCTCGCCCATGCCGCGTGAAGGCATCCATGGAGTCAGCGAGGGAGTTTGGATTGTCATACTTTGGAAAATATGGAGCAGTACCAGAGTATGACTTAAGAACTTTCGTGCTGGAGCAAGTCCAGAGGAGGGCATGAAGATGCTCCCAGGGCTGGACCAGCTCTGCTATGGAGACAGGCTGAGAGAGATGGGGTTGTATAGACTGGAGGAGAGAAGGCTGCAGGGAGAGCTTAGAGCCCCTTACAGTGCCTAAAAGACTCCAGCCCCTGGAGCGACAGGACAAAGAGGAATGGCTTCACACTGACGAAGAACCTGGTTAGGTTGGATACTAGGGAGGAATTCTTCCCTGTGAGGGTGGTGAGGCCTTGGCACAGGTTGCCCAGAGAAGCTGTGGCTGCTCTGTCCCTGAAGTGTTCATGGCCAGACTGGATTGGAGCAACGTGGTCTTGTGGAAGGTGTCCCTGCCCATGGCAGGGGGCTGGAACTAAATGATCTGCAAGGTCCCTTCCAACCCAAACCAGTCTGGGATTCCATGAGCCTGACAGCACGAATATTGATGTTGAGACCCCTTGGCTGCACAGGTTCTGTGTTTGGCAGGTGGTGGTTGTCAGCTCTGGTGCTGTTACTCATTGTAGTTCCTCTCCTGGTGAGCTTCAAGAAGGAGTTTTGTCTGTGTTAAATGTTGTGATAGGGAATATAAATGGAAGCCTAACTGGATTACTTAAGAAATCATGTTTTAGGTTAAGTATAAAAGTTGCTCTTCTGACTCTACTTTTTGAATTTATGAACTCAGTTGCCAGAATATCCTCTCTGGGAAAGCAGGCACAACTGGAGGCTGGAGGGGCCTTCAGCAGATCCTGTCTATCCATTGAACGACTTGACTTAAAACATAAGTGCTGTAACTGGCCTCTGATATTTCCCATATTGTCCTCTTTTATCAGTTTGCCAGTTTTTAATCTTTTTTGAAGTATCATTAATGTTAATAACCAGATCAAAATATTTTTCAGTATGTTTGGGAATGGGCTGCCAGAACTTTTCTGCAGAGCTTATACCCAGACTGAGCACTCCAGTACCTGCCAGTGCAAACGGGCATCTGCTGGCAACTTCACAAACCACAAACAGGGGGCTTAATTTAAGGTAGTTTTAATACATTAACTAATTTCCCTCACAGTTTGCTCTCGAGCTGTGCAAGTCCTCTTTGTTTGGCTTTGCCTCTGCCTGGGAAGATGCGGATCTTCTGTCGTTCTCCACTGGCCTGAGGAAAAGACGTTTTCCAGGAGCGGGAGTGTGCGGCTTGGCCATCTCTGGGGTTGTGTGAGGTGACCCCCACCTTCTCAGCAGATGGCACAGAATCCTGCAGTGAGCCCGTCCCCTATCTCAGGTGTGGCCACGGGACAGATGGATCGTGGCAGAATCCAGAGGGAGGGATGAGGAACATCACCAATGCCCAGGACCAAAGCGAAGCATTGCGCTGTTTCTTTTAATGTGAAGAAGTTGTTTTCCAGGTGTTCTGATAATTGAAGTAATTTGAATTAAGAAGTACTGATGCTCTGTGGTGATGCTGGTTGGTTCACCAGTGGCTGCTTTCAGTCTTGAAAGAAAGGAGTTTGAATGTTGTCATATCTTAGGATTTCCTTAGAAGCTCAGTTGAAATATTGTCTTAATAAAAACATACGAAGCACAGTTGTTGGAAAGTGTGTGTTTCACCTGCAGAGGCACTTTGCTTCCTATTTCAGGCCATGATAGCTGATAGAAAGTCCTCTGTTCCAGACAGTGCCTCGAAAGATTGTTTAAATGCTTTTAATAAAGTGATGGTAGCCGATAAAAAGGGTTACCATTTTTTTTTCTGCATAGAATAGTTAATTCTAATTAGTGGCATTAATTGTGGGGTTTTAATGCATTGGTGATACATCATTTTTTTATTGGGAGAACATAAATAAGATTGTTTTAGCATACGTTGAAATTTCTTATGTCCTGGCAACTCCTAACTCCGCTAATCTTGTATCTGCATTGCACTGAAATGTGCCTTTTTAAAGCCTTTTTCTGCCTCTTTCATTAATGGTGAAGTGTCTTCAGTGCTAGTGTGTTGTAGGGCCAAATTCAGTAAAATTTAAGTGCCTTTTTCCTCTGGGTGCAAGTTTCTCATCTTCTTATGCAAGTATTGAAAGGAGAAAATTGAAGGTTTATGGTGCACAGGGGTGCAAACAGAACGAGTCCTCTAGGCCCAAGCGAAATTAGCAGCTGCCATCTCTTTCATAATCTGCTCTAGGGTTTTGTAATGAGAATAGAGTTTCTCAATGAAAGATTGGGGCTCTTTGTTTATTTTTGTTTTTAATATACTTCAGTGCCATCATCTAAACTTCGTTGGGTGAATGGTTGAGCAAACAAAAAACCCAGTGGCATTTGGTTACCTCTTACCAAAGCATCACTCGGGAGCCTTCTTTTCTGTTTTGTGACTTAAGCCTGCGTTCATTAACTGTATTTTTGTGGTGATGGCTTCTGACCAATGAATGATGCAAGAAAATAGTTCAGTGGATCTGGTTGCAATGACGGGCAGTATCGAAGACCAGTGACAGAAAAGCACAAACCTGAGATCCACCAGCACCCCACGTTTTCCCCTCCTGCCTTCTGGGCTTCCTCCTTCCCTCTGAGAATATTTATTTATGTATCTGTCAGGAACTGTTTTTAACAGCTTGCTCAAGGAGCACTTACACCATTTTGCTTCTGCTTTGGTCACAGGGAACTTCACAGTCCTTCCTTGGTTTCATCTGGGTCTTACTAAAGTTGTGTTCTGTGTCAGGGATTCTGGAACCTTTGTGACTTTTAAAGAACAATCTGTAGAAAAACTGAATATACAGAACCTCTGGAGTGCTTATGTTTTGCTGTGAGGAGAGGAGAAGCCCAGAGTTCTCTGATGTCTTTACAGTGACCTATTACGCAGTTCCAAAAAGAACTCACAGAGGTCTTCTCTTTGCATTTCCCCTTTTATGTCTTTAATTTTTTGGCCGTACTTCAAATGAAAATATTCTTTTCCTTTCCATCTGCCATTACTTATTTTATACCTTAGCAGGTTTTTCTGTTGCCGTGCAGTTTTATTTGTGTGGGCCTTTGCCTGGGTCAGTTGTCAGAGAATTTTCCTTACGAATCTGCTTCTCATGGCTTGAGGATTTAGGGACATTTACTGCAGACACATAATTAGGTTTCAAGCTGCTTGTAGAGAGGAGGGGGACTTGGGATCCAAACTCCAGATGTTGTGGGCAGTTACTAGTGATAATATCTGCCATAATCTTGAATGTGCCAGGTGCAGGAAATTCCTTCTACCAAGGCTAGGCCCCATTAAGTGAGATATTTATAATTTCAGGTTGCTTCCAGAGTTTCCTGAGGGTAAGCAATTAAGGGATTGTTGTTAAAAATATTTTAAGGAATGTCTTAATTTTTCTACTCCGTAGTTCTAAGGTCACCATGGAAGCTGATGCTCTTGCTTCTGATAGAAGTACAGGAAGGGGGACGAGCAGACAAAATAGGATGTGTAAGATCCTGTTCAGAGTCTGGAGTGTGGCAGTCTGTCTTTGGGGGACATGTGACATCGTGATAAAAGCAGGTGGAAGGGGAGTAAAATTAATAAGTGTTCATGTGCTTTCACAAAGGCCATATGGCCCTGTGAAATCATCTGGACAGGGAATTGAAGCAGTACTGGGTTTGGTTTTTTTTAAAAAACCAAATGGTGCTCTAGTCCACATCCACCAGGGACTGAAGTTACCCCAGTGCACTTCGAGGTCAGACTGATGACAGCTTTGATGTGATACATTGGACCCATCTGATACACCTCACCTGACTTGATCTACGTGGCATTTTGGGCAGGGGCCCTTGGTGGGTACTGTGAGCTGTGGAAGAGCTTTGGAGTGGTTGGTGGGACCTTGATTGGAGGTCCTGGTTCCTACACTCTTCCCAGCACTCCTGGCACCTCCTCACTTGCTGTTCCTTGAGGAGGAGGGAAGAGACCATGAAATCCACTGAAATCTGAGGTGACCTGTTTCTGGGAAGCTATAACCAGACATATTCCTGTTTTAAATTGAATTTAAAAGCTAGATTCAGTTACTGTTCAGAGCAGTGAATAGACTTAAGTTCCAGGTTCATTCTGAGTTGCTGTTCTTTGAGAACCTGAGGAATATTTTCCATGTGATGCCTAACAAGCTCTGTCACATGGGGACCCTGCTTTCTCCATGTGTGTGATTCTGAGGTGTGTCTTGGAGTTCTTCTGGTCTGAGTGGTGAAGGAAAAATAGGGTCTGAAGCATGTATTTTCTTTAGTAAACTTATTTTATCATTTTGGGGTTTAATTTGACAAATCACTGGTCAGTCAGTCCATAATGATAATGCTGGAAAATAACATTCTTGCTTGGAGTAGACCATTTTTATCACAGAACAAAATAAATGCATATTCAATAGGGATATTTTTGTCTGGACAGTAATTAGTGAAAAATATTTATTTTTGTTAATAAATGTCTCACTTTTTCTTTTCCTGCAAAATTCCTGATTTCCATGCTCATCACTTCATTCTCGTTGCACTTTTAAATTGGCACAGCATTGGCTCTTCACAATTGGCTTGGGAAAACCAGGCAGTCAGAGTTAATCAGAAGGTGCTTGAAAGGTTCACAGGGTAATTTTCCAAGCCTGCCTTACTATTTCCCTGAGTGCTTTGGATAACAGGGCCAGCAGCCAACATGACTTTATTATTGGGCCTGGCTTGGAATATATGTTGCATGCAACATCCTGGCTGATGAAAACCCAGCATCTCTTATGATTGTCCTGTAATGCACAACTCCTTACTCTGGTTTCTTGCAGCTTGTCTTAAAACCCCATTTGTTCCTGTGACTTGTTTTGTTGATGTTT
Source organism: Oreocharis arfaki (assembly GCA_013398015.1). Taxonomy (NCBI): domain Eukaryota; kingdom Metazoa; phylum Chordata; class Aves; order Passeriformes; family Paramythiidae; genus Oreocharis; species Oreocharis arfaki. Next base: position 48,059 of record VZRR01002338.1, on the reverse strand, counting down.
TCCATATAAAGGCCAGGGAGTCCCCCTTGCTGTTAAAAAGGATCTAGGATGACTTTCACTCTTCTTGCTGTTTTGAGGCTGTTTAAATGTGTAGATGTATAGAATATTATTTTTTAAATAACCCTGAATGAGGAAAGGTGCTATTTTACAACTAATTTTGTTCCTGTTGAGGATCTCCAGGAGGACATACCCTTGGTTTGGGGAATACACGTAGGAATGACCCCAGTTTAACATTGTACTGATGGCATCACATCAGGGGTACAGGTGGAGTGAAGAGACATCTGTCACGCTCCAGTGTTAGTGAAAATCAGAGGGAGAGATAGAAACATCAGTCACGAAAATTATACATAGGGTTTTCTGACTTTATTATCAGTTATTTAGGTGGAAAAAAGACTAAATGTGATAATTCCATGCTTTCTGCTGAAACTGAAAGGCCTTGGGAATGGCAGTGATTAAATTATGCCCCATTATAATAGTTGCCTTTTGGTTCCAAGGCCTCTGAAATGTGACTCCTGTCTGAAAACCTAGTGTATAAAATCTGTATGTGTTCTAATTCTTACCCAATTACAGTGCTAGAAAACTCAGTTACAATTAAAGTCTGAGCATGGTTTTTCCTGAAGTGTCAGGTTTTCAAACTATGTCTGTGGTTTGAAATTCAAGCTATGTCTTCTCTTATTAAATCACCAGTGAGTTAGTGGGAAAATCAGTAGGACAAATACATTCTTTGTTGCTTTATTATTTCTAAATTATGGACTGGCTTTGTTTTTTTCTTTTTTAAGCAGCCATGAAATACTGTTGCTAGACTAAGTGGTGGAACTGAGGACATCCTTCATCAGGCAGTCTGCAGATTAAATGTATGCAGAGTGAGAGAACAGGGGAAATAAATATCATTATGGTTTGTGGGGGAGTAGAATAAAATAAATCTTTTTGTTGGTGAAACCACACTGTATGGTTAGAAAATACCAGAGAGTTTGTCTCCTGTAAGAAAATGCCAGTTTAAATTAAAACTGTTTTTAATCCAGTCCTGTGATTTGTTTGGGTATTTGTAGCCAAAAGAGTTGACTCCCAACATTCAGGGGCTGTACTGGGTTTCATTCTGGGGATATTATAACAATATTGAGACATTAACATTGTATTCATAGGGATGAATTTGGGATCACTAGAGAATAAATGTGTTCTCTACCCCAAGGTGTTTTCTCCTGTGATTTACTGTGTGTTTGCCCCTGGACATGGGCTCTGGTTTAATTCACCTGAGAAGAAACAGAAAGTAAAGGCATCACCTCCAGCATCACCTAGCCTTCAAAAGGAACTTGGTTGTATTTTCCTGCTAAAACAACAAGTAAAAGTTTGAGTGATACAAGCTGTGCTGGTCAGTTCAGATTTTATTATGGAATTCTGTAGTTTTAACTCCTTTCGTGCTTCTGAATGTCTGTGTGCTGGGGATTTGAATGGGGCAGGTATGAAACTCATCTCATCGTGGCTTTTAAACCATTTTCTGTAACACCTGACACCATCCAGAGGGGAGGAATCTGTGGCATGAAGTGAAGAATGTCTTCCATGTCATCTCTGTTTCATATATCTATATCCTGGAGATAGTCTCTGGGGATCTTTGTTTGGGTTTGTGCTCACTCCTCACAGCGTCTACAGCCTGTGTCCCATTTCTAATCAGAGCACCCCTTACTCCCAGTGATGTTTTGTTGGTTTTTATTTTTATTTGGGCTTTTGGTTGTTTTTTCAAGCCTAAAATATCTTTTACAACACCAATTGCTCAGTTTCTGTGAGGAAGTGAAATAATGAAATAGTCGCCTCCCCACCCTCCACCAAAACTGGGGAAATCCAGTTGAGCAATTAGGAGAAGAGAGGATCTTCAGATATACTTAATTTTTTAACTTTGCAGAAGAAATAATCTCTGGAACTAAAGCCTTTTGAACTTAACTGAGTGGATACATGTGCTGCTTGAATAATTATGCATCATCTTAGGCTGGAGGACCTGATTGGATCCTAGAGGTAAAAGTAAATGGGACGCAGGGGAAGTTTACTTTCTGCCTGCATTATTAAATAAATAAGCTTAATTTTTAGAATAAAAGCTAATGTCCTGTGAAGTAGGCTCTGATAGAGGCAGTGATGTTGGGTTCCTGGTAAGCATATAAAGGCATTTTGCCTTTTCTGTTCCTGAGGTGGCTGGATGGTTGTTTCTGGACAATATAAATTCTTTGTAAGTTCCACTGTTCAATTCTGCTTATTTTACCTTGTTATTCATAACTTTTTTTAAGTGGAAAATTTGTGTGCTTGATGAGAGACAACCATTAAAGAACAATGATTAATAATCTGAAAATAGGTGAAGTTTCTCAAAAGGGAAGCACCAGAGTGGGTCATTTTAGATCAGGGTGAAGATACATGTATTGCCTTCTGTTGTGGCTATAAACTGGTCTTAGTTTTTGCTTTTTTACTCATTAAAATAAAGTCTTTAACAAAAACTGCTCATGATTGAAACTGCCGGGAGTGTTTATGGTGTTTATTTGACAACAAAGCAATTTTAACACCAAATTAGGTGTAAAATAATTTTGGTGTATGTTTTGTAGTTTGTAAGGCCATACTTTTACTTAAATTGTGTGTGTGTAGGGGGAACCCTCATTTACCTTTTCATCTGCCTCACAATTGATAGGAAAAGAAAATAGGAATGAACTTTTTCCCCCTCCATCTTCTGCTGCTGTCAATGTGCACTGAGAGGAGCCACCTTCCCCTGCCCTTCCAATTTAATTTCAGATGAATCTTTTTCTTTGCCAAAAAAACTTGTAATTTGAAAGGTGTGTTTCTGTCTGTTCCTTTTGTGTCTCAGACTGCTTATTTGGCTTTTTTGGTGTACTTTGTAACCTTTCTTTGTTCCTTCTTTTTGACCAGGCAAAAGCCTCCTGTGCTGTAAAAAGGGGCTGCTTGGATCAACATTGTCTCCTTAAATTCTCTTTTTGTAACAGTCTGTCAAGGGGTTCATGTTTTGACAACTTTTGTGATTTTTCTCAACCTTTTCTTATATGAGACAATAGACTTCTTTTTTTTCTTTTATTCCTATTTAAAAGCCTTTAGTTGTCTTACCTACAGGTGTGACATAGTAGTGTAAATCTTGTTTTTATGTGAGTAAACCCATTTGTTCCAAGAGTTCTTTTATATTTTAAAGGTTAGATTATATTGATATAATCATTAGCAGTATGAGGGGTTTTTATTGATGTAGTTTATACAACCCATTTAGCAGAAATGGGGCTTTATGCCTTTGAAGAAGTTCAAGGTATTTTTTCCCCAGAAGAAGTGGCATCAGCATCACTCCACCCACAGTAGGGAGTGTTGTGGGTTGGCTGATTTGTTCTAGTGAACTTGCAGTGAGTAGTCACAGTGATTCAAAAACTGTTTATAGGGAGGAAAAATTAAGAGTAATAATGAACAAAGCAAACGGAGCTGCTGATTTTTCAGAGATTTTTAACTAACTGAGTGAGCAGATGTATGCTTATGGCTATTTTTTATAGCCATATGCAGTTTGTGGTGGTTGCATTCTGCACATAAAGTACTGTGATGTCATAAACAATAATTTAATATTGCTGAAGGATTAAATAGGAGCAGTGAAATCCTAAGCAGGGAATCCACTAACCCCCCACCCCCCGGTTTTTAGAGTAATTATTTTAATTGAGGAGACAGGATAGAAAATGCAAATCCAATACTTCATATTTTCTCCCCTAATAGGGAAAACCCTCTGTAGTAGGTTGGAATCTTACTCTTGTGTAGGGTGCAAGGTCACAAGTCTTTATAACAGGTTGGTCAATCAGACTTAAATGGTTACATTTTAATCTGCTAAGCTCATTAGAGAAACAACACTGTGTCGCTGTAGTTAAGTTTGTCACAAGTTTCAGTGTAACCTCTCTTGCAGTCATTTGTGGTGGATGTTACATGAGTTCAGACTTGAATTTAGCAGAAAAATGGTGTTGTTCCAGATTTCAATTATTTAAAAGCTTTGTGTTTCTGGTTTTTTTTAGAAGAACTCAAGAGAATTTAATGAAGTTTTTAGTTAGTCTTTCAGTGTAGGAGAGCTGTCCTCTGTTCCCAAGGTGGATGGATTTGGACACAGTAAAGTTCTTTTTTTCTGGGAGATGTATGCATTTACATTAATTCTCTGGATACTCAGCTTTCCATCAGGGCTTATATGTTAAAACAAAATGTTTTTATGGATATGAAATCTCTCACATGATCTTTATCAAAAGGTTACAAACTGCATAACAAAATTCAGCTGAAAGGCTTTTGTGCTGTGATATAAAAATATAAGCAACACCAAAACACACTCTTGGATGCTTTAACGAAATAGTAAATGATAGTTTAAAAATCAATTCAATTAATAGGTTAAAAATCTTTATTTCAAGACAGCTACAGGGAGAAGGAGTGCTTTAAAATAGTAGTGGCCTTCTGCAGGCACCTGTTAGCCAGATTGCTTTGCCTTCAGCTTTTTCACATTGTTTTTCCAGTAATGATTCATTTTGCAAGTCATGTAAGCAAGTAAGGGTGTGAAAATAAAGACTTGGGCTTTTCTGTTTTGTATATTGATTTACTTTATTTGCCTTAATTGCAGCATTATTTCTTCAGATACTTGCTAACCTTGATACAGCTCCTGTACATGGAGGAGATGGATTAGGAAGCAATGTATCCTGAAGATACTTCCCCTTTTGTGGTAACAACATATGGAGCAGGATGAGCACAATTCTATCAGTAGAATTATTCAGTAAAAAGGATTCTGCATCTCTCAGAGGAGGTTTGAGTTCTCAAGAAACACATATGCTTTTTGTCCGGTAGAGCTGAGAACATGTCTGATTTCTGGAAGGAAAAGGGAGTATCTGTCTTTTGGTTAGAGGAGGAAAGGGTGCTGAGCATATTTATGGTTCCAGTATATGGGGAAAATGCAATAGTACATAAATTGGATTCAAATTTACAGGAGGAATAAGGCTGGAAGAGCTGGTTTTGCTATGAGCAAAATGGTTGCAAGAACACACAACCTCCCCAAGCAAATTTCTTTCTTCTGTGTTACAAAACTTAGCACCGTTTTAATATGTTGCTGAATTCACTTTGCATTTGTGTAGCTTTGCTTGTTTTTATCTCCATCATTCTTTAATCTTTTTTCTTCTCATTTTCATACTAATTTCTGTATGTTTTGATTCTTAAACAGGTATATATTCCCCTCCCCAGACTTCCTTCTTTCTTGTGTGTGTTGTTGAACCGGGTGTCATGCACTGCTGTGGATTTCGACCGTTCCCGTTCCTTTTCCATCATCTGTCCTTTCATTTTCTCTGCTTTTGTTTGGATTGTAAATATCATGTAATAAGGAGGGGGGATATTTACAAGTAATTACAAGCAGGGTATTATGTAGAGCTCTGGGTCAGTGGATCTGGCCTGCTGAATAATGAGATTGGATGGGGAGATCAAAACATTCCTGAGTCACTAAATTGGAATTGCCTGTTGCAACAGAAACTGAGGCAGTGAACCCCTGGGAGATGCTGGGCTGGCTCAGTGCTGGCAGGGAAGATGCACTGGGGAAGGGAGGGTGTGAAATAGCTGGCATGGGGTTCTCATATACTTTGATTTTTACAAGAAGTAGTTTCCTTGGGAATTTATTTTTGTCTTGTTTGGTTATTTTCAGCTGTAAATCAGGCTGCCTGCTCTTAATGAAACTTGATATTGGCATAGCTGTGAGACTGAAGGAAGTATTGCTGCTTGCATCCAGATTAAGACAACACTTCTCTGTATATTTTGAGTCTCTACATGGTTGGTTATTTTATGTATATATATATGTGCTGTAAAAAATACTAGCTTTTCTGCTGATGGAGTTTTGATGAGGCCTGGGCCAGAATCTTGTATTTGAACCTTCTATCCACACATCACTGAATGATATTTACATCATTATATGCCCAGTTCTGCCTTTAGCAGGATAGCTCATTTTTTTCAAAGTACTTTTGTCTCCAAAGTATGTTTGGACTTTGCTTTTTTCTCCTGTTCCACTCACATTATTTCCATAAATTGAACACAGTTTGACTGTCAACATGCCTGGATCTGGGGTTCCTGTCTGAAACAGCATCAGTGGTACACTTAAAGGTGGTCTTGATCTGGGTAGGAAGCCATAATTCTGGTTGCCAATACCATTAACAGTCTGCAGCTTTCTATAAATGCTTAAAGAATGTTCTTGTTGTGGATTACTTTTTAATGAAGAAAGCTGTGGGTAGAGAACCTGGGAATTTCTATAGCTTCACAAAATAGGAAATTTTTCCTTGGGGAGTTAGTCCACCCTCTAGTGTTGCACGGGCTCTGACTGGGAAAGTTTAAGTCGCTGCCTGTCATTATTCAGGAAAAGTCCTTTGCTGGTTCCTGTCAAAGGAACTAAACAGATCCATTAACAATAAGCTGATTATTGAGTTGCTGGTTGGTTCATTCATACCCACTTAGGGATGTGTTGCTGGATCAAGCAGCTTCTTACAGATGGCACCAAGCAACTGCTGTGGGCAGCAATGCCAGCAGCTCCCTGGGTGTATTCCCAACATCTCTGTTTGCCATGCTGGAACCTTCCAGCCTGTGAAAGGCGTAATTATTAATTCAATGGGGAGTTTATTTCTCAAGTGCATTCAGAGCTTGTTCCCTGAAAGCTGTTGAAGGGGTTTGTATGACAATTAAGTGATGACTTGCCAGGTAAAAGCTGCTCCGAAGTTCCACTCACGAGGTTTATTGTTCAGTCATCTAATGCGTAAGTGACTTTATGATTGGTTAGATGTGTCCTGTACCTGCTTAAGCAGAAAGGTATTTTAATCAGTTGCATTGCAGTGATTTTCCCTGATTTTTTCCATAACACTGTGTAGCATTTCCTAGGCTGCTCTTGCCCCTTTGCTCTCTTATTTCCATGTGATGGCTGTTCTGGAGCCTTGACTGCTGAAAGACCGAGCGTGTGCTGCTGGCTCATCTCAGGTTCTCTCCCTCCTTGTACACCAAAACGAGACTGTTTTTTTTCCTTTGGGTGATCTGCTTCAGGATGAGGGAATGTGAATTGGATGACACCGCCGTTTTCTTGATGGAAATTTGTCCTGGCAAGAGGAGCTGGTGTTGCTCTCCAGAGCAGGCTGTGCCTGCTGCTCCAGTGCCGGAGCTTGGGGTCTGCTGTGTTAGCTAAGCTGCTTTACAGTCTCTCTCTAACAGCACAACAGATTACCAAGACTTGAAAAACATGCTCCTTGTGTTCTCAGTGCAGATATTCACAAAGGCCTAAGCTGAAAAAGTCCAGGGTCTTAAACAGATAATGGTTATTAGAGTTTCTGTGCAACTGGATAGGTGTGTCTCAGAGTCGCATCTTTCTCGTGATAAAAGGTTGGGGAAAAGAGACTGAAATTATGGGTCAGACCATAAAGGCCTTGAATCTATGTTTTTAGATATTTGTCATTTATTTTGACAGTTGATTAATTCTAAAGACAAGTATTTACATTGTGGGGACTTACTGTGGTACAAATATTTATAAAACACTTGTGTGTTTTTACTGTCCAATAATGTGATGATAATTTTTCAATGGACCCTCAACTTCAGAATTGGTGAACAAATGATTTTCTTTTGTTTTGTCTTTAGGAGAATCAGTTTTAGAAGTGTGTGAAGGTTGTTATCACTTACCTTAGAATACTCGAAATAGATACCAGGTAAGTTCTGGATTTTTTTTACTTCTTGTAGCTTCTCATTTAAATGCAAAATATTGCTGAGGAAACAAAGTTCAAATTTCCCTATAAAATTCTCTTACTACCTCGGGAAGCCAAGCCTAAAACACCTCATATTTTTTGTGGTAACACAATCTTGTGTATACTTCTCTCCTCTCCCCTTTAAAAAAAATGTTTTTTCCTCCTTTGAGAAATACCAGATTGTGAGGACAACTCTAAGTGACTCTGAGGCAGATGGACAGGATGTGGAGGCCAGTGGTGCTTTTTCCTTTCTGTGACAAATCAATATTTACTGAAGTGCTTTCAGGCTCGATGTTTTTATTGAGACTTTTACTAATAAATACTGGTTGAGATGGAATAATTCAGTGTTAGATTAACACCTGTAGTTGATTTTCTGCACTGGAAATCTTTGAAAAGCTGGAATCTTAGCTTTAACCAACATTATATTTTACCACTTAGCAGCAATGCTTTGTGGAACCCAAATCTTTCCTAAAATAGTCTAGTGCTTCCTATAGTCGTGTAATAAAGTCTCAACTAGACATTATTTTTGTAAGAGCTGGCAAAACATAATTTCCAAGCTGGACTCTTTAATCATCTTTTAGTTTGCTCTTTAAACTGTAATTGTGGAGGGCTTGACAGCGTTCTTGGTATTTTGTGTTACAGTCATGTGCAGGGCTGGGCAGAGCTGGGACAGCAGCAACCTCCCCCTGTCCAGCACTCCCAGCACTTCTCTGAGTCTGGGTCATTCCTTCTGGTTCTTATTTTCCCTTGTGGGGATTTCTCTATTCTCTGTGTTACTGGTGATATTTTGGACGACTGGGAGGCTGTTGAGCACTGGTTTTAACCAAACTCCTTTGCAAACAGAGTATCCATTAAGGTTAATGACCTCCCATTATCCTGTGTCTAGAGGGTATCATTCACTGTGTCAGGAAGGGGTGGATTTTCTCTTTTATGGTGCGATTTCACTTTCTGGAACAGCTGTTTACAACCAGATTCCCCACATTGTAGACAGACAGTTCTCTGTAATGCTGTAACAGCACCTGTATACAGGTCTGTGCATTGGCACATGCATTCAGGGAGTGATTTTATTATTTTATTTTATTTTATTTTATTTTTAGGAACTTAAACTGATGAATATAGACACTGAGAAAATGAGAATTCTGGACATTGTACCCCAGTGTCCTGCTGTAGTAGTATCTTTAAACCTAACATTGTTTGGTTTCCTGTGCCCCTTCTGATTTTGGTCAGTGGAGCTGAACAGCCACAACTCCTTCCTGAAGCGGTCTTTCCTCCTGCAAGGAAATTCAAGGGACAACAGTGCCTGTGTGACTTACACAGGGGGAGATGGGAAAAGTGATATTAGAGGATTACAGTTTCCAGAGGTTTGTTCTTGAAGAAATACTCTGTGCTTCAGCCCTGGAGTGAGATGAGAAGTACTGCTGTTAGTCTGCTTCCAGAGGCTAACACCACCGACATGTTGTGGGTATTGTCCATGGAATTAGCCTTCCATCCCTTTATCTCAAGGTAGTTCTTCCTAGATCCAGCTGTGTCCCAAGCACCTGCTGTCTGTGTGAGCAGTGTCAGTACCTCCACCCTCCATCCTGCCACACAGCTCAGCATGTTTTTTTGGAAAAATTGATCCCCCTGACTGCCAACTTCCATGGAAAGTCTTCACAGCATCTTGCAACAGATCAAGTGGAGTTTAATTCCTCCTTCTCTGCTTCTGGCCACAAGATCTGCTGTCACCCTTTTCAGTGCAGACATTCTTTGGGATGTTCTGTGAGTATTTATTTAATTCCCTGAACTGGCAGAGAACTATTGATTTTTTTTCTTGGCTGTAATAACACTATGCCATTTTAATGAGTTAAATACAGCTTCCGAAAGGGTCAGCAGACCTGGCAGAAACTAAGGTATCACCAGTTTCATGAAACTTGATGAGATTCTTCTGGGAAGGTGGAAAGAAAATTAGTGTTTGTAAGGCTGAATTTTCCATGGATGTATTTAGAACATTAAGGCTGACTTCCCTAAATAACCTTTCAGGTTTAATCTGAGTCTTTTCAGTGAGGTGGTACCAATTGTACTTACCTGGTGCTGCTGGAAGCAGTTGCCTGTTGTGGTAGAGCTGACTAAGACAGGATATTGTGGCACACAGATGGTTAAACACTGTGCTGGTTAATCCAGATTACCTTTCTCCAGAGCCTTCCCAGAGAAACCTCTTCAGGGCATCCTGCTTGGTTAGAAAAGGCAGCAGATGGCTTGTTGCTGCTGAACACAACAGTTTTTAAAAATACAGGGCAGCTTTCAGGATTGTGAATTAGAGCCACGTGTGAAAACAGCAGGATAAATGATACCCAGGTTTAGGAAAATGTGGAACTTAAATAACTGTCACCTTTATTGTCTGTTTCGTATTTCAGAAGCCACAGGTTGCATTCCTATTAATAATACTCCTCTCTTCCCTTAAGTAAAAAGCTTCCCAGATGAATTCCCATCACTGCCTTGTCCTCCACTCTTGTGCCAAGGCCAATGTGTCCATTTCATACCAGTTTGGAGAAATAAATGCTAACATCCCATTACACTGAGCTGTGGATCCCCAGCACTGCTCAGATGGAAGCAATTAAGGCTGCAGCAGTGTGGAATTGTATCCCTGTGCCTGCAGACTGATAGATACTGCCTGTGTCAAACTGAATTCATTTTTATTAAACAAATTGGCCCTAATTTAACAGCGGAGATTTTGTTAAGCAGAACATGGTGTATGGCTGTGATCTGCAGCATCTGTCACCAAGGGCATGTTGGATTGATGTTACAGGAAGCTTGTTATGCTTAAATAGAGCTGCAGCTTTTAGAAAAAATGTCCATAATGCCCTGGAAGCTCCTGCTTGAAGCAGTATCTTCCTTGGAAGGGCTAAATCAGCATGTAAAATTCCAATCAGGCTGCTTCTCCCCTCCCCTCTCCCCCACTTCTCAGGTCCCTGTCCAGGAGCAGTAGTGACAGACACTCGTTGGCAGGGAGCCGCTGGCAGGGACCGGTGTGCTGGAGCTTCAGGGAGGTTCCCAGGAGGGTGGGAGGAAGTGATGATGGTCACAGAGCAGGAGGAGCTGAGCAGGGAGCCTGGGAAGCAATGGGAGCAGGTTGGTGTGATTAGGTAGATTATCAGAGACACGTCAGGATCATCAGTGTTTGACCTCAGCTCCGGGGCAGAGGGGGCTGGGAGGCTGCCTTTGGGAAAGGCTGTCCCAGAGGGTTGTGTCTGCCGTGTGCCTGGGTATGGGGTTTCTTTCCCGAAATACGGTTTTCCTTTCCCTGAATCAGATTATGCCCAAATAAGTGAGTTGTTTGTGTTGTGTCTTGCAGCACTCAGTAATTTTCCCCCCATACAGAAAGCTTTCGGTACTGAGCAGTGTCCTTGAAAAGAAAAGATTTTCTCTCCCTACCCACGCATTCACCTTCCAGATTTGGGGTGTAGTTTGAATTTTTAGCCAGAGAATTAGAGTTTAGACTATTTTTTATTAATAGTAATAATTTATAGCTTCCTATAGGAAGGTTTAGATTAAACTGGGTAAAACTGCCAAAGGCTTCTTGGAGGAGATTTGATGGGAGTTTGGTTTAGCTGGTGTGTTCCAGTTAGAACAACTGGACCTGGTGCCCAGTGTTAAATGTATGTAAAGGCAGAGAGGCCAAGTGAGGGAGAGACTCAACAGCAGGGTCTGAGCTGAACAATGGTGATGTGTCTGTCCACATCCTCATCACTTGGTCCCCCTTGTGTAGGTGTGACAATTCCCCTGTGTTGCTAGAAGTAGAGCTGTGGTTTTGTGAGCTGTGAGGTCACAGCTCCACCCAGGCAGTGCAGAGGGTGAGGGCTGGCGGTGTTGCTTTCAGCCAGCCTTGTGAAAGCTGAAGTTATTAACTTTGTTATATAAGACATAGGGTTAAATTAGAAAAGTCTGGTGCTTTAAATAGCTTTTTCAAAGGCTGCATAATCTGGTGTGGGCTAATTGTAATGACATAATCCAAAAATAGCCAATAGTCTTTTCTTGGATGCTCATTCTGGCTGCAGTTTTGCAGCTAAAGAGCAGCAAAGCTGATCTCCTCAAGATGGGAGAGGACATAACCAGATCTGGTCCTGGCATGGCAAAGAGGACACCTCTGGGGTCTTGTCACATTTGGATGTGGAGCAGGAGGTTAATCCGTGTTCAAGTAGCATGATTTTAACTAGAATGCATGTTAAATGTTGGATTCACAACTTTGAATTATGAGAGAGGAGATCTGCTCTCTGGGCAGACATCCCCTCTTTCCTTGTGGAATGCACAGGCTTGGTCACACTGGATTTATCCAAGGATTCTGTTTGACCTGGTGTTGGTAATCAGATGGGGGCGACTGGGGTTTGGGAGTTGTGGGGAAGTTTGTTTTGGGTTTTTTTAATGTAATTTCTGAAATAGAAAATACAAATTAAGTCAGTTACTCATATGCCAGTGTGGTGCAAAAAGGCAGCCTCAACTGCAGCTTCTCTGTTGTCATGTTGTTTTTATAGGTGTTATTACAAATAAATTACCTTAATATTAAGATGAAGTGGCTTTAGGGATGTGTTATGCAGTCCATAGCTACAGCTGTACCTCAGCTGTGGGTTTGGGGATTTTGGAAAGAAGAGTTGAGTATATACAGGGGGGATTCAGGGTGACTGGTGTTGTGCCAACAATGCAATAGTTGTTTTCACTGATAATTCACTGAGTTTGATAACTTTTTACCTTCCCCGTGTGTAAAGAACCTTTTCAAAACGCATTTTGTAAAAGACATAGGGTTAAATTGACATGCAAACTCTGTTTTTAAGGACGATTTGCTTAAGGAGGTCTGTTTTTTCCTTTGCTTAAGCATTTCTTAGTCTTTATTTTTTTTGGCAGGGGCCAGTTCTCTCCTCAGGTTCGCTCAAGATGGCAGACCAGAGGCAACGCTCGCTCTCTACCTCTGGGGAGTCGTTATACCACGTGCTGGGGCTGGATAAAAATGCCACTTCAGATGATATCAAAAAGTCTTACAGGTAAAGCTTCAAGTTTTACAGCTGTCCCAGCAGCACAAATGGTTTTAATTCAGTGTTCAGCAAATGGTCTGTTTATGTAGGAGCCTGAGCTGGTTTATTTAGACCTTTTGCAAGAAAAATATGTGGGAAAACCAGGTGAGAACGTGGTTGCTTCTTGCAAAAGAGGGTGTGAAAACGTGCCTAGGCTTTAAATTTTTCCATCTTATATCTAGTAAGTTAAATTCTCAAATGTAGAGTGTCATTCTGGAAGGTCCTTGCCTAAGTTTGAGCAGAATTTTAAGACTGTCATCAGAGTTAAATTCTTCCTGTTACGTAGCCTTGTGTCTGTCTTAGGGGGACCACGGATGTGCAGAACTGCCCTGCTGTCCATCATCTCCACTTCTGGCTCAGGGAGGTAGAGATTAAAGATACAAATAAAGATGAAAACAGAGTATCAATGATTACTTTTTCCTAGAATTCTATTCGAAATTTCTTATTCTTTGTGGAGTTATTAGTTTAAAAGACAGGTTTTTTTCTGTATCTCTTTCCTTAAGAGTTGGACACATGAAATGGCTTCATACTAACCAAATGAAAACTACAAAAAAAGAATCCTGTAACATCTTCCTTTCCCCATTCCCCATAAATCTGCTGAAATGCAGTTGCTGCTGTGACCAGTGGCAATGTGTTTGGATTACACTAGGGGTCAGCATTATCTTTCCAGAAGGATACTCGTTGCCAAAATCATTTTCTTTTAGTCGTTAACTTTGACCAAAACTTTTTCCCTTCCAAAGTTACATTTTTAATACTGATGGCAACCACATGGTGAAGTCTAGGAATAAACCAGGTCCACAGATTCTCAAAAATTAGCTTTATCTTCCTAAAAGCTGTAAGTGGAAGTTTGAATAATTTATCTTCAAGCAACTGGAAAATAATTTTACCTTTCTGGGGGTTAAACACTGTCCTTTGGAGGACCAACCCCACGAGATCCTGGGGTGAAATGTAGCTGCTTCATGCTTATCTGAACCTTCAGCTCATCTTGTTTCCTCTGCTGCTCCTTTATCATGTTCAGTCTGAACATCCTTTGCTGGCCTAGGGACTGTGGGGTTTGTGTATGTGTAGAGAATGGGAAATAAAAATGTTTAATTTTTGCTGCCTGACTAAGCCCTTTCCAGGTTTATAAGACTTCCCTGTGGTTATTTCAGCCCTCACTGAGGCTGGGGCACAAGTGGCAGCCGTGGCCATGATTTACTGGAGCAGCATCATGCACAGTGAAGTGTCCCAAGGGAACACTCAGGCTGGGTTTTAAATGCTGTGAGATACTCGCAGGCACATCCAAGTGCTTGCACACATCTTTGTTTTGTATTTGTCTAAACATTTCCCCACTGCAAAGCTGACGTGTGATTGTCTGCAGACTCCTCCTGTCTTTCTCAAATACGTGACTATGTGGTCATTTTCTGTAGGAGGACGAGTACCTTTTGTGGTGGAGGAGAACTGCCAGCGTATGGCTCCGTGTCATTTTTCTGCTTGAGAGCACGTATTTTCTGTTCATAAGGAGGTGTCTAGCCAGTTATTTCTACTGATGTCTGTAAATAGCCTGGGCCATGTGAGAACTAGCACATTTATCAATGCTTAATCTGATTTTTTTGTTAGTTGTAAGAGATCTGGCCTGATTAGGGGAGGTACGTTGTGATCTCCTGATATCTCGAAACTCAGAAGCGTTTTCTATTCTAGCAAAGCTTGAACTGAAAAGTACTTTGTTCCTGCACAGGAATTGGTGAATTAACCACAAGTGATCGTCTGTTCTATTTTTGTGTTCAGACACTGCAGAAGCAGCAGTTCAGACACTCTTCAAGCAGCTGTGGCAACTTGCTTTTATTTACTCTTTGGTGCTATACCTTAGACTGTGTGGTGTGTCTTTGCTGTAGCAGGAGCAAAACTTACTGGTGGAAATTGCTGGAGCTGAGGATAAAATAAAAACAAACCTATTTTTATTCGATGTCTCTTATTTTTTTCCGTTGGATTTCCGAGGGTCAAATCCAACAGTCTGAAGTCAATCCTGTGAACTAAGCTAGACACTGCTGTAGCTTTTTATTATCATCTAAGGAAGAATCATCAGGGAAGTAGAATCACAGATGAAGGAAAACAGTTGGAACTTGAAAGTCTCCCTTGCGTGGCAGGCTACTGAATTAGAAAAAAAAAAATCAAAAAACAGGAACCCAAACCCCGGTTTTAATTCTCTTTTTTTCTTTCTGCAGGAAACTGGCATTGAAATACCATCCTGATAAAAACCCTGATAATCCAGAGGCAGCAGAAAAATTTAAAGAGATCAATAATGCCCACGCAATATTGACCGATGCCACAAAGAGGAACATTTACGATAAGTATGGGTCTCTGGGGCTCTATGTAGCAGAGCAGTTTGGTGAAGAAAATGTGAACACATACTTCGTGCTGTCCAGCTGGTGGGCAAAGGTAAATAAAAGGACACAGAAGTTATTCTGGATTGGTATTGGAAACTCTTAGAGAGCTCTCTTTGCTAACTGTGCTTGGTTTTACCTTTGGAAATTGCTGAATTTATGCCGCTGGGTTAATTAAGCCTCTCTCACTGTGTTGTGGTCTTGAGTTCAGAAGTATTTTTCTAGGAACTTCCAGTGATACAGGTCTAAAAAGCAAGACCTGGGCTACTAAATGAAGCTTGGACTCTTGCAGTGGATTTAGAAGAGATGAGGATTTGGGGGGTATTCTCTGGTAATATCTGCTAAATAATTTTGCAGAATGAGTCCTGACTGTGAACTTGGGCTCACACAGGAGAAAATATTACATTTTATTGCACAGGTCCATTTTTCTACCCTTTGCCAGCGTTGCCTCCGTCTCTTGATTCCCCTAAGAAAGACAATAATTACATCACCCTGCTGGTTTGCTATCTGTAAAATTAATTTTTTCTAACTACTGCGCAGTGACCTATAGGAAGAGTTTAATTTAGCCCATTGTCACTGTGATAAGCAGCTGGCAGACCTGGCTTGCAATGGAGCTGCCTTGCTTACATACTGGGAGCATCAATCCTCAGCCATGCCCACAGCCTTGGGCTGCTCCAAGTCCCTGCCATAGGTACATCATGACCTGTGCATCAGCTGGTACAGCTCAGTCTTTTCCAGGGTTATTTATGCAAGTTACAGCCTGTCCTGAACTGTTATACCCCTGGATTTTAGTACAGATGCACTTACTAGACCTGTACCTTCTTCCAGATGCACCAAAATAGTCCACTTAACTTAAATTGTAGGAATTATTCAAGCAAACCAGGCTGGCAGTATTCACCTCACTGTAAAATGTGGGAATCACAGCCACTTTTGCACATAATGTTAAGTATTTCTCAGTCATGAAGTACAAAGCTGTAGCTACTGAGTTCTCTCTCTGCACTGCTGTGGTTTGGCTCTCTGATTCTGTATCCAAGTCTCACAAACTCTGTGGTCTTGGCACAGGAGACCCAGGTTATGACTATTTCTGTGTTTTCTATCCTCTGCAGGCCTTGTTTGTGTTCTGTGGGCTCATCACAGGCTGCTACTGCTGCTGCTGTCTGTGCTGCTGCTGTAATTGTTGCTGTGGGAAGTGTAAACCGAAACCTCCCGAAGGCGAAGAGCAGGAATTCTATGTCTCTCCAGAGGACTTGGAGGCACAGTTGCAGTCAGATGAAAGGGGTAGGTGAAAACACTGCGAGCTCTCTAGGATGAACATCCGTCCCTGCTGGAGTGCTCAGTGAGCTGTTTGAGGAGAAATCATCTCCTGGGGTGTGGGTGACGAGCAGGGAATGTTTGTGCCACAAGAATTACACGGGTGATGCTGACACGAGAGATGGAGTTGCTAAAAACTCCCAGAGGGTCTTCACTGAACCTGGTGGGATCAGCTTTAGTGACCATCATTAGGTTCCTTCCACACCCTGGGGTAACACATGGACCAACCACGTGGGATTTCAGAAAGGTGCTCTTGTACCCAAAGGTTGGAGGTGTCAAGGCAGTGTTAACTCTGTCAGGTGTAGAGGAACTGACACTGCTACCCTTGTAGCTCTAATATTGTTTGTGAAGCTGTTTCTGTAGGATTAAACCACTCATTTAAAATATTGTAGAGCCTTGTGTATGCTGTGATGACATTTTTAATGGGCACTGCTGAATGGTGGGTGAGGACCAGCTGCTTTTACAGGAAGAAGGAAATATAATAAACATTCCACATGTAGAGTTGAGGTAAATTCTGTTGTGTGCATGCTGAAAGTCAGGGAATTAATATCATGCTCCTAGAGGAGTGTAAAATGGTGTTATCAGAGGGTTGTAGGGAGATGTGACTTGTGCTTACCAAAACATACAGTGCTGTGTTTGTTCCCTGGAGTGCTAAGCCTTTTGTCTTCGCTTTTCAGAGGCCTCAGACGCACCTATTGTGATACAGCCAGCATCAGCCACAGAGACAACCCAGCTCACAGCTGACTCTCACCCCAGCTACCACACTGATGGATTTAATTAAGTTAAGGAAACACTGTCATTAGAATGGATAAAAAAAAAAAAAAAAAATACATGGCCAACTCAACACTAGAATCATGAACATTAGAAGTAGAGAACGGGGAGGGGGAATAATTCTGCCACAGTAAGAAGGCAGCTTTCCAACCTGCCGAAAATATTTTGTAATCCCTTCAGCCTTTTGTCACCTTTCAGTGTCGTATCTCGATGATACGTGAAGTGCTGTAGCATGCAGTATTTAAAGCAGTTTAGCTACGGTCTTATTTGTTTTCCTTTCTTTTATTTTTTTCTCCTCTTTTGTTGTTTTTTTTTTTTTTTTAATAGCATGTATGGAGTTATGTTAAATGTCTGTGGTGTAACGTATTGAGTTGTCACAATATCAGTGCGATGGAGACATTCTGCATTTTAAGCAGCAGTACTGGCCTGAAAATGAGGTTTAAAAAGTGTCACAGAAGCCACTGTTCTTCTGTACAGCTGAGCTGTCGAAGACCTTTAGAAGTTGAGGATTTTCATTTGAGTGCAACAAACCAATTCTTTCATTCCTCCTTCTATTCCTGCGTTATTATCTAAGCAAGTTTACAAAGCCAAGAACCAAAAAATGCCAGTCCTGCAGAGCTGGAGTCCTCTCTAATGCTGGTTTTCAGCTTAAATAAATCTACCTTGAAAAATAAAAAGGGAGAGTTGCCAATCTTTGAACAGTAAATTGAACAGCTCGTTGTGTATGAGGCGATCTCCAGTGACAATGGAACCAAAACCAACTGGGAATGGGCTCCTGTGGTGGTGGCAGTGGGATTTTAACTCCAAGCACAATTCTGTTTTCATTTGAATTCAGTTGTTTTCCTGTAATGCTAAAGACCAAATAGTGCAGCTTTGTTTCTGAATGCATGAGAATCTTAAAGTGAAACTGGTTAACTGGCTCTCACTGAGCAAATGAGTAAAATGCAGACAGTAGGCAACAGCAGAAATGTTTAAAAACAATTGGTTTTTTAAAATTTGTTCTAATAATTTGAGATTTTAATAGCCAAATGGGGTATTACATGTGTTTTTTTAAAGCTTTTTTAATACACTAACCCTTTAATTTTCTCATGAACGTCTTTGTAGAGTACTTAAATGGATTTTTAAGAACAAACCACCTTTCTTTGTGTTTATATTGTATAATTTGCACATTGTCTTGCATTTAGATTTGTTTACACCAGTGTTTCTCTTTTCCTCGGAGCAACTATGTGGAAACCACTGAAAGGCTTCCTGTACTATTTTGAAACCAAATCAAGTCTGAATTCTGTTCTAGAAACTGTGGTTCATCGAGGTTTTAACTGTTAAAAAGGCATTTTAGGCAGCTGCTGAATTGCTGGTGTGTTTTGTTGTCCGTAGATCTGCTTTAGGTGATACAGAGTCAGGATCTAGAAGAGCTCCAGAGAACCCACACTTGACACTTTCAGCGGGTAATTACGGCCTCGTTAATTTTGATTGTTACGGTTTTATATCACAATGCCTCTACTGTCCCTTGTACCCCTACCTCCCTGATTTGTTTTCCCCCTTTTTCTCTGGAGGTCCTGTTGGTACCTTCCCCTCCATGTCTGCTGCTCCCTCACCAGCTCCAGGTGGTGCTTTGGAGCAGGGTAAAGATCTGTTGGTCTGCACAAAAACCACCAGGAAAGGGCTAGGACCCAGAGAACCATTCTGAATATATTTTCCTGCTATCTTTGCGTGAGCAGCAAGGATGGAGCACGTGAAATGTGCCATGGAACCGTGTTCAGTGTGCTGGGGAGGAGAACATGTTCTCCCCACGGTCTCAGTGCTCAGTGAGGAGTGTTTGCACACCCAGACTTTGCTGTGGCTGTCGGTACAAGCACATCTTTGCCTGCATGGGAGCTTGCTGCAGATTAGCATGATTTTAGTACCACGTCCAGCCCCCAAAATTCCCCAAAAAACCTATTACTTTTGATTAATGGCTCAATTTCAGCAGCACACTCCTTAAGTCTTCTCTTCTTTGCCCATAGTCCTTACAGACCTGAAATGTGGTAGTTTACTGCAAGGTACTTCTAACTTTTTGTGACTTGGATGGTCTTGAGGTCCTTATTTAATTAATGTCTTTCTTTGACCCCTTGGAACAAAAAGCCATTTTTAGGCTTAAACCGAGTATCACTTTGCCTGTCCCTGTAGATTTTGCCTGAAGCCTATTCTTGGTGTAGAATTGCAGTCTGGAATATCCTGGGACATGTGCAGGCTTTGTCCTCTCCACATTCACTGGTTAAAATTGCCTGAATCTGTGCAAATTGTGTTCTTGGTAAAATAAAAAAAAAAGGTATTGAGGTTTTTTGGCTTTGTAAATGAATGTGGCTGATCAGAGTGAGCCAGTGAATGAGGAAAGGGCTGTTCCCTGGGAGCTGTTCCGTTCCCTGTCCCCGTGTTCATCTCAGTGGGTAACAGAGTTGGTTGTGGGGTGTTGCTCTGCTGCAGAGCAGCTTTGCCCCTGGTGCTGGGGGTTGGTTGTCACTGTTAATTTGGAATAATACTCTTATTTCTTAACCTCTCTGGGCTGTTCCCATAGAGGTAGAGAGGCTGGTGGGAAATTGTGTCTCCAGGGAGGTGTAGGATACACCTGGAATCGCTCCACAGGCTCCTGGCAAGAGAACTGAAGTGTGGGCAGCACGTGAGGACCAGAGACAGAACAGTTCTCTGTGAGGAAAGATGACATCCAGGATAAGTTTGCAGTTTTAGGTCTTTGCTTAGCAAGGGATGAGTTTGGAGAGAGACTGCTTTTCTGTCTGTGGGTGGTGTGTGAACAGGAAATTAGTCTGTTACATGCCAGAGTGATGTTAGATGCTCCAAGGGAAACCGTTCCGAGATCTCAGTTACAGGGAACGATGGGAAAACATAATTCTAGATGAATATTCATGGTTTTTGAAGCTGTTTCAAGTTTGCCCATGTTACTGTCTAATCTCTGAGTTTAGGATTGTTGTGTATTAGTGAAGTTCTTCCTGAACTGTGTAAGGAAGTGGTTTAGACATTCCTTTTGAAGCCAAAACCATGTCATTGGCACGTAAGTACATTAATGCCCAATTTTCCCCTTCTGGAGGGAAAGTACAAGAGTACCCTGGGCTTTAACAAGAGTTGCACTTCATAATGGCCAAGTAGAATCCTAGTAAATGCAAGGTTCTATTGGGAATAATGGTTTAAAATCTGTTGGAGAAGCTCAGACAGGAATTCTGAGCTTGGGCAAGCGGAGCTGCAGCGTCCCAGCGCTGTGGCCTGGCCTGGCTTAGTGCAGAATGTTTCCCTCCAAAATCAAACCTGAGCACTGTCCATCTCTGTCCAGCGTGTTGCCAGAATTAAAACTTGAGCTTGGATTTTATTTATTTATTTGTTTCTTTGAAGTTGAATCATTTGTACGAGTTGCCTGAGTCCTCCATTCCACTCGTTCGGCTGCCTCCATCCAGCTCCTCCAGCCTCTCCTGCACGGATTTCCTTAGCACTTTTAGCTCCATTGGGGTGAATCCCATCTGGAGACTTGGTGTTCAGGATACTGATTTATCCCTGTGTTGCATGGAGAGCCCTTCCTAGCTTGGGTGAGGAGGGAAAGCTGCTACCGAGAGCGCTCAGGTGCTGGCTGTCCTTCCTGGCACTTGGAGCTGCTGGAAAAGGAGGTGCTGGATCTGTCCTGCCTGTCCTTCCTGGGGATGGGAACATCCTAAACGCACTGTACTGAAGGGGCATTGCACCCCTTAAATGCCAGTCTCATTTTGTTAGTGATTTTTGTAGGAAATTCTTAAATATTTATCTGTATATAAATTTATGTAAGACCTCGGTGGCGTCCCGTAGGGTGTCGGTTTTTGCTGGTCCCATGCAGTGACGTTTTAGAGCCATGTTCCCTTTTTAGTCTTCTTTTTAGATTTGTAATCTTTTTAAACTGCTTTAGATATTAGCACTCCTAGTGTTCTTAAAGTGGGATGCTCTTGGAGGTTTGGAGGGGCAGAACTGAGGAGGAGGGCTCAGGCATGGCATGGGAATACCCAGTCCTGCAGCAGGGCTGCGGTCGAGGGAGTGCAGCTCTCCAAACTCTTCCTATCAGCCTGTAAACACCTCACACAGGTGTAACCAGGGCAGGAGCCTGACAGGAAAACTATTCCTGTCCCGTCTGTGAGGCAGTTTAGTGGTGTGGGGGGACACCAGTGCACTCTGGGGGGCTGTTCTAGAGCGTTGGTACCACACTTCTTGAGAGAGGTGCCTGCTTCTCTCAACTGCTTTGTGCCCTTCCTCTGGTGCCCTTCGATCTTTTTGCCAGTTCTGGATAATTTAGGAAATTTATGCTGCAGGTTTTTTGTTCCCAGTGCACCTGTATGTTGGCATCGTGTTTAACAGGTCGCTCTGGCAGGGTGGTCAGGGCAGTTTGCAGCCCCCACCTCGTGTCAGTAATTCCGAATGGTGTTTAAATGCATTAATCTTGGAGCACTGAACCGTAACCCCCCAGTT
Source organism: Oreocharis arfaki (assembly GCA_013398015.1). Taxonomy (NCBI): domain Eukaryota; kingdom Metazoa; phylum Chordata; class Aves; order Passeriformes; family Paramythiidae; genus Oreocharis; species Oreocharis arfaki. The sequence continues at coordinate 26,360 of VZRR01002338.1, read as the reverse complement.
ATAGTTTATAGTGTCAGGTCAATATAAACTTCACATGCTTCAGCATCTGGTGCTGCTTCTCTGTATTCTAGTGGAGATCATCTAGTTTGTAGTGTCTCATTGCACCAACAGCTGCTTAAAATCTCTCAAAAGAATCGTAGCCAGGTGGCAGGAAATCTGTCAGTGTTCAGCTCCCGCAAGATCCATGGTCCTCTCCACGAGCTGCCTTTGGAGGCTTACTGGGACTGTCTGGGACTCAGCGAGACTGCAATTCCCATGTTCTTCCAAGAAGACACTTCCTTTACTAGGAGAAGCTGCGGGAGGGAAGCTGGCTGTCTGATGTTTGCACAAGCCAAATGCCAGAAATCTGGAAGACGAACTTTCATTATGCCAATGTTACATGCACAGTTCATTTTGGTGTTAAAAGGATAGATGCTGGGAATTTCTGGTGGTTATATATATATATGTATGTATATGTATAGAGGAAGCTCTTATATAAACTGGCTGTTCATTCCCGAGTGCCGTTGTCTTCTCTGCTCCCTCTCCCAGCCCTGTGGGTGTTCTCTTGCAGTCTGTGAGCGGTTGTTTGTCAAACCATTCCAAAAAATTTAACAATCTACTTGAATTCCATGAGCTGCCCCTTGTCCCAGCTCCTCTGGCTGGAGCTGGGCTCTGCCTGCTCCATCTTTCCTTAGGAGGAGAGAAGGGAGACCTGGCAGAGGGCACAGGGGCAGTTCTGGAGTGACTGGAACTTGTGCAGCTGGCACGTGGGGTGTTTAGATGTGGTCAGTGTGCTCATCACTGAAGCTGTGATAGAACACACGGATATGGGTTTTTTCCCTAGTTTTCACCACATTGGACTCCCCGGAGCGGGGCTTTGTGAGCTCACAGAGCAAGGTCCACCCCGTGCTGAGGGCGTGGGCTGCAGCATCATGTGTGTGTATGTATGTATATATGCACATATGTATATATTTATACAACAGGTGTGCACCTTGGGTTTTTCTTTGGTGGTAAAAAACGTGAGATTTGGCTCCAAGTAGTGCTCTGAACTCAGCCAGACAGGGGGAAGGTGTGAGTTTTGTGTGGCCACAATTGTGCTTCTTTGCTCTCAGCTGCAGGAAAACCCAAACCCGACCTGTGGGGTTGAGGGACTGGTGAGGACACGGTGAAGGAGCCTGTTGTATAAATAAATGGGTCCTAGGAGTGGGAGAAGCACCTCCTGCTCCCCACACCCTGCTCAGGGAGTTCCCACATGAGCAGCATGGTGGTGTTTGCACGGCCGGGCGCCGTCCCTCCTCTTGCAGCTTGGTTCCGTAAGGACTTGGAGATACTGAAATTCCTACACCTGAAGCTGGCACTGATCCATGTGAAGGCACAGCGACTGTGGCTGATGCACATGTGAGTCCCACCATGTCCCCTCTAGCCTTGCTGGATAGAGTCACCACCGCCCTCCTCCTCCTCAGGCTGTTCCTGCCGGGGGCTGTTCCCGACACGCAGCACACCAAGGGTTCCTGCTTCACGGCAGAAATGGGGGAATATTGGGGAGATTTTTACTGCTGACACCGCTGAAGTTCTGTTTGCGACCATCACGGTCGGTGAACTCCAAGTTTGCCAATTCCAAACGCGCTGTTTCCTTGCTGGATGCTGAGCCGATCGCTGCCATTCCTTCCTCCCTCTCATCCCGCCCTTGCCTGCCTTGCTGGGGCAGGGTGTGGATGGGTCGGTTGGTGTCACTGCTGCCATCCCAGGCGGTTTATGTTTGTTTTGCATGTGAGCAGGGCCCTGAACTGTGTAATTCCTCGTGGGGTTTGGTTTCCTGGCCCCTTTATGGAGCCAGAGGGAGCTGAGGACGCCGGGAGAGACGCGCCTGCATTTGCACTGCACTTCAACTCGGGCGGGGGTGGGGGATAGGGGGAGCCCATCTTTAAAAAAGAAAAAAAAAAGTAAAAAAAAAAAACCCGAACCAAACCCACCACAATCGAAATATAAATGCATCTGAGAAGCAATTATAATATATATCTATTTTGTTATGTTACTGAAGGACCATACTTTGAGTTGTCTGTAAGTAGACGTGGCTGTCTGAACTTCGTGGATTGTAACACTCGATACTACTGAGCTCCTGTACATACCCGCAGCGACGGCAGAAGGAATTATTTTCTGTTTTAGCATGGTAATTTGTGTCTTGTATGTCCGAATATAAACTAAAATAAAGATTGCTAAGTTATCGGAAACCACTGTTGTAAAATAAATGTTTTCAATGCAGAAATGCCCATCAGGTTTTTCTTTCTTTATTTGCACGCTGGAACTCAGCACGGGAGGGAGGGGCTGTGGGACACGGTGGGGGTGGCTGGGAAGTGGGAGGTGGGAGAGGTCACCCATCCCTGAGATGGGCGCTGGGTGCAGGGTCCCTGGGGCAGGAAATGTAGCCACTCCCCTCTGCCCCTCCTGCAGAGTAAATGCGGGAGTAAATGCAGGTTAGAGGGGGAGTGGGAATTGTATGCAGGGCTGAGGGAGGCAACAGGGGCTGTGTCTATCTCTGCAGTAAAAATACCCTTTTCTGGAGGAACTCAGGTTATTGACAGTGGGTTTGCTCTTGGTGTTGCTGGTGGAGACAGCAAAGATGTGCTGAAGGTGCTACTGACTGATCCAAGCCAAGGTGGGGACCAAGGCAGCACAAATCTGTCCTGTCCCCAGGCCCGTGGTGACTGTGGGGCTGGCCCTGCTGCAGGTGCCACCAGTGTTCTGACCCTGGGATTGTTCATTTTGGAAAGGTGAGTTCCACATTTGATGGAGGTGAGCACAAAATTGTGTTTCATCTTAGGGTTGTCAGGTCGGACAGGGCTTTGAGCAGCCTGATCTAGAGGGAGGTGTCCCTGCCCGTGGTCCATGTTGTCCTGGCAGCACTAAAAGCTGCTCTGATCTAGCAGCTCCTCAGGAGAGGCTGGGGTGGGGTGCAGGGTCAGGGCAGATGGGGCTCACAGAGCCAAGACCAAGCTGCTCAACTTGGGCACGTGCTCCTCACCACTTCTGTGCACTCCTGTCCTGGCATGGTCTGATCTCTGCTGTGATTTCCGTCCCAACCCCACAAGTCTCTGCTCCCTCACTGTCCCCTCTCTGCTGTCCCCAGGCTGTCAGAGGTCCTGTGCCCACCCCAGTCAATCACACAAGGTTGGGATGGCCGAGCTGGCCCGGGGGAGGGATGTTGGCTCCTTCCCTGGTTTGCAGAGTGCAGGGCTCTGGGATGATTTTCCTCCTTCCACCACGACTGTCAGTGCCTGGGAGCCTTCCCAAATCCCATTCAGCACCATCAAGCCTGGCAGTGGGCCATGCACAGCTTGGGGTGGGAATGGCCGCTCGGAGCACGGGGCTGTGCTTGCAGGAGGGGGATTGAGGTGAGGGGGTGCTCCGTGCCCCAGAGAGGACACAGTTGGGGGAGGGAGGGGGCCAGGACCCTCTGGGGGGCTGCAATGCTCTTGCTGCCGATGTTTTACACAGATGCTCATCTTCCTCCAAGAACTGCCAAGCTCAGGTGTCACTAAACCTTGTCCCAAATCCCCAGCCGTGACACAAAAAGGTGCAGATTTGCTGCAAAGTCGGGAAGCAGCAGCTTTCAGAACCATTCACGGGGATACTGGAGAAGCCCTCGTTGGGTCTCAGGGTGCAGCTTCCAGCCAGGGAGAAGTTACTTGCATCCCTCAGAGCTCTTTATGCTGATGTTTTTCACCCAAGGAAGCATACGGGATTGCTCCGGTGTTTTTGGGGTGACCTGGTTTGGGTCCACAGGTTTATGACAGTGGGGAAGCATAAGAGCACAGCAGCAAGGCAGGTACGAGTGTGACTTTAATGCACAACAGTGACACGCGGGACGCAGTGACAGGAACACTGCCAGGCAAGGTGGGGACTCCCCGGGCACGGCTGCAGCCCCCGGCATCCCCCCCGTTCTCCGCTCTGCCGTGGTGTCTTGTTACGGGGTCGGTCTCCTTCATTCCCCCACCTCCAACGACCCTCCCTCATTTTCCTATACTCTGCAGCAAGAGCTTATTGCTGAGCGCCTTCTGGGCCAGTCTCTCCTCCCGGGACATTTCCAGGAACTCGCGCAGGAGGTGGAAGGTGAGATCCAACGAGTTGGGTTTTCCGTCTCGCCTCTTGCCGGTTTGCAGCGCCCGCCGGGCTCGGGGGGTCGGGGTGGGCTCTGCCCCGTGGAACTGGCACAGTCTTTGGGGCAGGGGATCCGTGGCAGGGACCGGGGGTCGCGGGGCTCCCATCCAGGGCTCCCAGGTGAGTTGGGGGGCCAGGGTCAGCCTGCGGGACGGACCCCGGGGCCACTGCAGGGGGGAGCAGGTCTCCGAGGGCAGGAAGAGCAGGACGAGGACGGAGGCAGCTGAAATCATCCTGACCCGCATCGCAGCCACTCCGGGGCCAGAAGCCTGCAAGAGCAGCCCCCC
>VZRR01002338.1:0-21344 GCA_013398015.1 Oreocharis arfaki | reverse complement strand
GTTTTGAGGGCCGTGGAGGTGTGGGGGATGTGCAGGGGTGTGTGTGCAAGCGGGCACACATGTTTTGAGGGGCGTTTCGCTGTGTGTTGGGGGTTCGGGAGGTGAGGGGGAGCTGGGGGGGTTGGGAGGGGTGTGAGGTGTGTGGGAGTTCATGTGCGTGCAAGACAGGCCCTCTGTGAGTGACGGGGTGCCCGGGGGTGCAGCAGGACCAGCCAGCCGAGCCCCACGCTCCCACATCGCACCAGGACCCTGGACACCCCCACGGAGCCCCCCGATTCTCTCGGGTCCACGTGTGCCCGTGGCAGAGGGGCACACCGGGGCACACACCCTGAGCTCTGCAGCGTTTCACGTCGCAGGGAAAGTTTTTCCCCGCGGCTCCTTCGGCAGTTGCTTGGTGAAGGCAGCCCCGGCTGCTTCCCGGCTCCTCCCAGTGATCCCTCTCTTGCTATCACACAGATGAAAACTTCACTGCAGAAGCAAAATGTGCTTCTGGAGCACGATTTTCCCCGTTTGACACAGCACGAAGGCATGTTCTTCTCCGGGGCTGATCTTAGCACAGACACAAACCTGGGGGTGCATCCCAGGATCCAAGGGAACCATGAGAGGGATTCATTTGGCTTTCCCTCCCTCTCTGCTGGAGCCTCCATTGCCTGGTCCTCAGAGCTCAGCAATCACTTCCTTCGCCTTGCAGAAGCACTGCTGCCTCTAAAATTAAAATTCCCTCCCGAGGAACAAACTTTTCAAGAGAAGGGGAAAAACCAAATCAGCCCACATTAGGTAGAACTCGGATGAATGGCAAGAACCATTCCCCCTCATCCTGCTCCATGGCAAGAGCCACGTGAAAAACAAGGGCTCTGCAGAGTTCTGAGGGTCACTGGAACGGGTTCAAGAGGTCTGTGGGGGTGGCAAGCAGGGGGGGCCCCGAGCCCCCTCAGCTGCAGAATAACTCCCAGCAGCAGCAGAGCAAGCACTGGGTGGGCAGGAAGAGGGAGCAGCTGCCTCCTGCTGGCTTTGTGAGCTTTTAAAGTCCTTTTCTTCGCTTAATCATCGAGATCCGCTCTCATTTCCAGTGCTCCACCTGAGCCTGCTTCTCTCCCTGTCCCCCACGCCTGACCCCCTGCTGTCCCCTACCCCAACACCAGTGCTGAGCCGGGCCCTGCTGCACTGCCAGGAGCGCTGCCTGCAGCTCCCAGGGCATCCCCACACCTGCTGGGGGCTGAGGGCAAATGAGGCCCCAAAATCCCATGAGGAGACGAAACCAGCTCCACCAGTGACTGGAGCCCAGCACGGGGAATGGAGCTGCCGCCCCTGTGCTGCCTGGCTGCTCATGGGGGCTCCCAGCATGGTCTTAAATCTTCTTGAAGTCGTGCCAGGACTTGGTGGGTCCAGGGGGTCCAGCTCAGCGATTTTGGCTGCTCCCCTGCACCTGGGGCTGGGCTCTCCCTGAAAAGCCTTTCCTACCCCATCTCCCGGGGGTGTTCTGCAGAAGCAGCACTTAGAGGAGCCAGGGGCTGTGGCAGGGAGAGGTGCAGCAGGAGGGCTGGTGCCCAGAGCATCACTCAGGGGGCTTTGAGGGCCACCCACCTTGTGTTAGAAGAGTGATCCAAGGGCTCCGGGCAGGGGTTGCTGCTCCTGCACTGCCCCTGGCGTGGCCGGGAGCAGGCGCAGAGAGAGGCAGCTCAGTTCACCCCTTGCCCCCGTGGCCTGCACTGTGGCTGGGAATGCATTAGACCGTTTATCTTCAGGATGAGTCATTTAATTGTAGGAAAGACAGTGATTCTGACAAGTGTATCTTGGATTTCTGTTTTATTTAGGAAGCTCAACTTGAAAAATTAAAAATACCCTATTTTTTTCCTGCTCCCTTCATAAATTACTGACACATCCAGCCCTGACAGGCCCCTTGCACTGCCTGGGGATTCATTATCATCACTTTTAGGGCTGTCACTCTCTCTTCCTCTAGTCAGGAGTATGAGGAGCGACGTGTTAATGATGCTTTCAGAGATGCCAAACTCACCCCTGGGCTGCGCTCGCTGCGCACAGAGGCACAGATCCGGGTGGGAGTCGGAGAGGTTCCTAATTAGGAGCTTTTGATACTCGGAGCCTCCTGTCACATGAGCAGCAACTCACACTCGGCAGCTGCTGCATCGCCGACAGTGGCACCCTCAGCGCTAACGCGTGGCCGAGCTTCCAGCAGCTTCCCCTGAGGAACAGGCGGGATCTGCCAGCCACTCTCCTCCCTCTGCTCCTTAGGGACCCACTTTGGTCCTTTCCCCATCCTCACAAACAGCCGTGCCAGGGTGCAGACGAAGCTCTGGTGCCTCCCCGCTGTGCTTCTCCATGTGCCGTGTGGAGGCGTCAGCCGTGGGGCTGGTGGGGGCCGGCGCTGCCCGTCCTGCTCTGGAGAAGGCATCTCATGGGCTGACGAACCTGAGATTGACCCTGATGTTTCACCATTCTCAGGTTAGACAGTCCTCGAGGTGCCCCTCGCTGGGGCAGCTGCCAAACCCCCTGCCATGTGCCTTGTGCCTCACACCGCGTGCTTGACCACGTCTCCCAACCTCTGAAAAATTTGGAGGAGACAACAAAGAAGCAGCCCCTTGCCTCTGTTTTTATGGTGGGGTTATCTGTGGGACCCACCCAAACCTCCTCACAGTGCCCAGCATGCTCCCAGGGAATCATGGAATCACAGAACCATTTGGGTTGGAAAAGCCCTCTAAGATCACCAAGTCCAACCATTCCCTCGGCATGGCCAAGCCCATCACTAAACTGTGTCCTCAAGTGCCACATCCACACTCCTTTAAATTCCCTCCAGGGATGGTGACCCCACTACTGCCCTGTTCCAGTGCTGGACAACCCTTTTGGTGAAGAAATTTTCCCTAATATCCAACCTAAACCCTTCCCCGGTGCAATTTGAGGCTGTTTCCTCTCATCCTGTCACTCGTTACCTTGGAGAAGAGACCAACTTCACCTGGCTACACCCTGCTTTCAGCCAGTTGAAGGAAAAATGAATGCTAAAAGCTTATCAGTCAAAATGACCGAACTTAGTATGAAATTGGAGGGAAGGGTTTTGCCGGTTAGGCACTGACGAGCTCAATGCAAGAAGTGAGCGAGCCCGGAAAACTGTCACAAAAAGCACAGAGAAAGGAATCTGTGATCTGTTTTCAGGCCCTTTCTGGATTTCTTACTTTTTTTGGGTCCAAACACCCTCACACTTCTGTGGTGGGGACTGAGCCAGAGGCAGCTCTGGGTACTCCACACACAGCCAAGACTATTCAATAGAAAGACTCTGGATTTCCTTTAGAGAAAGGGAAGAAAAATCTTTCTGACAGGAGCCAGGGGATTGTGGAACCCCTGTCCAGCTTTACCTTCTCCAATACCTCCCCAGGAAACCTGAGCAGCTTCGGGGGATTTTAAGGTTTGTATTACGGGCTTGCAAAGATGAAAAATAAGAGGAAAAAGCCAAATAAAATTAGTTTTTCTGAGCAAGGTGAAGTTTCAGTAAGTTCGGTACAAAGAATAAACTATGGCAGAATCCTCCCAACTGGCCCCAAGACGAACAGCGGAAAACACTTCCAAAAATAATGGGGAATCATTTGCAGAAAGAAGAAAAAGAAGGTGCAGGGCAGTGCCTGCCTTACCTGTGAACCCAGGACCAGCTCCCCTGCACCGCTGCCAGCCCCGGCCCCTCTGCCCTCTCTCCTCCCCCTGCCACCCCCACGCCGGCTTTTATGGCCTTTCTCATCACCCGGCTGAGCCGAGCCGGGCCACAGCGAGCTGCCACGCTCTCTGCTGGCTTCCTGTTTGCTCATCGAGCGGCTGCGGTAAAATTTCCATTACACGCTGGACAGGCAGGGCGGTGGAGAGAAGTGAGGCAAAAAAAAATGAAACCCCAACACTACTCTGTGTTTTAGTGGTTCTCTCGACTCTTCTGAAAATGAGAAAGTGCTGTTAGATGGAGGCAGAGGTGAGAAGGGATGCCCTGGCTGTGGGAACTGCAGACCATCCTCCAGTCTCAGTCCGCCTGCTCTGGGTTCCCCCTCCTTGTCCCCAAGGGGATGGAGAGGTGCTGCTCTGCAGTTCAACAAGAAGATCCTCCTTCCTACCCCCCACACTAAAAAACGTTTCCCAAATGCTGCCTCACTGAATGGAGCCAAAAGACAAAGCTCTGTCCTGCTCTGACCAGAGGCTGTGGGGTTGTCTGCATCTCCCTTCGCTCTGTCTCAGCCAGCAGATCCTCCAGCCATGCAAAACCCAGAGAGGAGAGAGGATCTGGAGCAGAGGTATTTCTTTCTGTCTTTCATTTATACTCAGTGAGTGCAGAAGAGCCATTTTGGCTGTAAAACAGAGGAGGGCAAAGGGAAAGGTGGAAAGCGGCCTGCCATGAAAGTGTGGAACCTGTCAAAGGATCCAGGCCCATCCAGAGCAGGTGCCTCTTGGTCTGGAGGGGAACAACCCCATGGCTGGAACAAGACGAGCTTTAAAGTCCCTTCCAACTCATTGTGGGATTCTCTGATTCAACAAACGTAAACTGAAAATTCACTGCAATGAGCAGGGACACGTTCCACTACCCCAGGCTGCTCCAAGCCCCATCCAGCCTGGCCTTGGACACTTCCAGGGATGGGGCAGCCACAGCTTCTCTGGGCTCCCTGTGCCAGGGCCTCACCACCCTCACAGAGAAGAATTTCTTCCCAGTGTCCAACGTGACACTGCCCTCTGTCAGTTTGGAGCCAATCTCACTTGTCCTGTCACTTCATGCCTTAGTTCAAAGACATTGAGGTCAAATAAAGTCTTTAAAACACCTTTGATGTTTCTAAATGCCTCTGTGGTGAGTGAGCTTGGCCAAGGATTGCTCTAAGTAGCAGATACCATGAGTTTGACTTAAGGTGCTGCTGAAAAATTTTCCAGTGGCACCAAATAAGCACGTTCATGTGTGGCCTGTCGGATATATCGGCTGATCGCTGTGCACAACATTGCTCATTCAAAAGCTTCAAAATACCCCATTTTCCACCACTGTTTCGATACCGACTTCTGAAAACCCGCCTCTGCTAGCAGAGCAGAGTGTTTGATGCCAGCCCTAACAAATCTCCTTGTTGATAATACATGGGAATTCAGCATTTTTTCAACAATTGGCCAAGATTATGTCCTGCAGAGCCGGGGGATGGACATGCCAGGTCTGGGGAGCTATGACACACTGCTAGCCCAGACCCAGGCCCGGGAGGTGACCTTGACAGCACAGCCCACTCCTGCAATGAATTGCCAGGTTCTCAGATCAGTACTGGAACCAGCACACAGGTTTCAGCCCACGAGATCTGTATCTTTCTGTACAAAGAGGAATGAAGTGGGTAACAAGTTCAAAAGGAAAACGAATTTGTGTTCTGACCCACTGTTCCCTTGGCTCCTTTCCAGCCCCACCAAGCCCAAAAGAGGGGCAGCCCCCAGCGCTGGAGCTCCGCATGCCATTACCTTAGGCAAGGAGAGATTTCATCTGTTTCAGAGAAGACCGAGCCCATCTGCTGCAGAAAGAGAAAACACAACCTGAAAGTCCTCCTCTCGGGTGTTCCTGCCTCGAAATGACTGTGGTTGCTCTTTGATGGTCAAGCAGACATTGTTCACCTTCTTTTTTTCTGTTGGCTTTTTTTTCCTGTTGGCTTTTTTTTTTTTTTTTAACTGCTCAGATCTATTTTTAGTGATGATAGGATGGTGCTCAAGAGGCTCTGCCATGGGTCAGATCAGGGGGGGTTTGGGTCACTCTGGATGCCAGGCAGGAAGTGAAGCACAGCCAGTCCTCGAGGTCTTGCCATGGGAAGAGGGACCCCAAAGATAGTGGGGGGCTGCAGGTGCTGATGAGAGCAGGGGTCCTAAATGGGAGGTTTGGGATCCTGATGATGGCAGGAGGATGAAGACACCGCCAGAAACAGGGGTCCTGCCATGGGAGGTGGAACCCCAGAGATAATGGGGGGCTGCAGCTGAGCCCATGGGCACCTTGTGATAGCGATAAATCAAATACTTCTGGTATTTTTTTTTTTTTTGGCTGTTTTAATGAGACACCTGGAAGTGTGGGTTGCAATGAGAAAAAAGGGATCTTTTTTCTTTTTCAGCTCTTTTCTCCAGTGTCTCCATATTACGGAGGAGGCAGTAGGGAAGGTCGCTATGGCGTCCCTGTGTGCCACATGCTCCTGGCTGGGCTGGTCAACAGCAGGTGGGAGATGGAGCAGTGCCTGTCCTGGTCAGGGTCTGCAGAGCGCTGAGCTCAGCCATGCACAAAACCCACCACTTTTGCCCTTTTTCCCGCCCGAAAACATGGCGTGACCCTGGCGGGGCGGTTTGGGCTGGTGAAGAGACCTGCTGCATCCCCCACCCTGCTGTGACGCAGCCTCATGGCCGGGACTGCTCAGAAAGCCTTAGATCGATATCTTGGCAAGAAAAGAGTGGTTTTTATTGTGTTCCACCACCACAACCTGTGGCCAGCACGGCCTCAGAGCCCCCGGCTGGGCGGGCAGTGAGGGGCGGGCAGTGAGGCACCGGCAGAGGGGAGGGAGGGAGGGAGCTGCCTGCCGCCCACGCAGTGTTTCCGACGTGGCGTTTGCTACCAGCAGTTTGTCACAAGCAAAATTAATTCTGTCTTGTAGCCCTGAAACTAAATTTGGTCAGATAGCGCTGGTAATGGCGGTGTGAGGGAGAGGAATGTGGCCGCCTGACGGGGAGGGTGAGGGATCCAAGATGGCGCCATGGCGTGAGGGCAATGGTGGCCATCAGGGTGGAAGTCACCAGAAACAGAGTTTGAGGATGAATCAGCCATGGTTGCCTCAAGCAGGTGCATGTGTGGGAGGAGAAGAGATGGTTTCATATATTCCAGTGGCAGGAGCAGCACACAGGATGGATAGGGAAGGGATGGTTCCACGTTTGCCAGTGGTGGGAGCAGCCACCCTGTGGGAGCTGCTGGCATGGGCACGGGGCTGATTTGCTGGAACAAAATAGTCACAGAATCATACAATAGGCTGAGCTGGAAGGGATCCATCAGGATTACAGAGTCCAACTCTCGGCCATGCACAGGATGCAAAGTCACACCATGTGCCTGAGAGCCTTGTCAAATTCAGACTGGGCAGTGCAGATGTGAGGAAGATGTGGCTCTGTTGGGGGAAGTGTAGATCTGAGGTAAAAGAGGGATCTGCTAAGGAAAAATGGCGACTCCACCATTGCCCTGGGCTGCCTGTTACAATATCAGAGCACCCTTTAAGTGAAGAAATTTTCCCCAATGTCCATTCTAAACCTGGCCCGGCACAATTGTTTCCTCTTGTCCTGTCGCATGTTACCTGAAGGCAGAGACTGAGCATACTGGTGGAGAGGAGGTGCTTTGCCCCCCCAAGTAAGCGACATGTGGATACCCCATCCCTGGAAGTATTCAAGGCCAGGTTGGATGGGGCTTGGAGCACCCTGGTCTAGTAGATCTCCCTGTTCATGTCATGCTCTTCCACGGATTCGGTCACCCACCGCTGCTGACCTGCTGCTCCAGCCTAAACCCCCCATGCCTGCCTGTCCTCCCGTGTTTGTGCTCATGAGCTCTCCTTCCACCCACACAGGGAACTATTTTTAGCAGACACTAATCAAGTGTCAGTGCTGGCTCTGAGCGTGGCTTTCAGCGGAGGGCTCCTTCTTTCACCAAGTGCTGGCAGGAACTCGGGTGTGTGTTTTCTTTTAAATCTAGTTGAGAATTTACACAATGTGCCACAGAGCAGTGGCGGTTATTTCGGGCTCGTCACACCCAAGCCCACACCGAGTGATCACCAGGTGACTCTCCATTTTGGTGAGGGCTTGGCAGAGCACCCCCCTCCCAGTCCCACGCTGCCAGCAGCACCTGCTTTCCTTGCCTGACCCCTCAGGAGCCAGCTCCAGGCCAGGGATGCCCAGACAAGAGGTAGGTTTGCTGCTCTTAGCACGTTTTTCTCCTGCACAAAGATGTCGCATTGGTACTTTGAATCCTGCAGGAAAGGCAAATGCTCCATGTTCAGCCCTGGAAGTCACAGTCTCCTCTGTCTGAATGCCCCTCATGTGGGGCAGGCTCCCCTTCCACTGAGGTCTCCCTGCTCTGTTCACTGTGTCTTAGGACAGATACGGAACATGCTCCTCACCACGTCTCGAGCAGCTCTGATTCAGCAAGAGCTGGGGTCGGGGTGAGCTCTGTTTCACTTTGGCTGCTGAACTCACAACAGGGACTTGGTGCTTCTTCAGCTGAAGCGTGGTATGATCCGAGCTGAACTTCATAGAATTATAGAATCTCCTGAGTTAGAAGAGACCCACGAGGATCATTGAACTCAACTCCTGGCCCTGCCCAGGATACCCCAACAATCCCACCCTGTTCTTGAGAGTAATGCCTAAATGCCCCCGGAGCTCTGGCAGCCTTGGGACCGTGACCACCATCCTGGGGAGCTTGTTTTAGTGCCCAACCACCCTCTGGGGGAAGAACCTTTTCCTAATATCCAGCCTAAAACATCCCATGACACAGCTCCAGATGTTCCCTCAGGTCATCCCTGGTCATACAGAGATCAGTGCCTGTCCTCCACCACCCTCAGGAGGCAGCTGCAGACCCCAACAGTCTTCCCTCAGTCTCCTCCAGGCTGAATAAACCAAGTGACCTCAGCTGCTCCTTGTATGGCTTTCCCTCCAGATCCTTCACCATCCTTGTGCAGCTCCTTCGGACGCTCTGTAACAGCTTTGGTTTCCCTTCAGACAGGCACCTTCCCTTCCCTTGGTGCCTCTACTCTGGCACCAAGTCTCTGTTTGGATTGAGGGTGTGGGATTCTTGACCTTCCACCACTGCTCATGGCATCTCCCCTCCCAGGACTCTAGTCTTGAAGGGTCACGAATGCTTCTAGACAGCCATGGGAAGCGACAAAGAACGGCTCCGTTCAAGAAAACCAGAGAAAAAATTTATTATTGTCCTTTATAAAATATCTCCAATAAGTTATATAAGCAAATATTTAAATTAAAATAAATTAACTCCGCTCTATGCTAGGACATGCGACTGTCCATAAAGTCAAACTAGGATTTACGTTTCTTTGAAAAAATATGCCCTAGATCTCCAATGTAAGATTTGAAAAAAATAACTATGCTTGGTGAGAGGAAGGAGAAATCTGCACTGGACAGAAGGGTTAAGGTGCGGTGCTGAAGCTGCCTGGTGCCAGTGGCACCTCCACATCCAGCTAAGTGCTGAGAGCATCCTCATCATCACTCCAGTCAGGAGGAGCGTCCGTCCCGAAGTACCGATCACCGAAATTCCCTGTGGGGAGAGAGAGAGTCAGGGTGCAGCGCTGTGGGAGCCTTAGGACCCATCCTCCTGCCTGTTCTCATCACAGCAGGCAAGGGGACCAAAGCAGGTTTATGTGACAGCTTAAATAGCAGGAAAACTCGAGTGGTAGCAAAACTAGAGCAGCCTGTAGGCTGGTTTAGCACCCGGTGGAAGGCGTTTCCTGGCACAGTAAAGATGAAGACAGAAGAACACGATGAGCTTGTGGAAGGTGGCAGCTTAGGAAAGGAGGTGAGCATAGGGCTGCTCCAGCTGTCCCAGCCTGACTTCTCTGCCTGGGGCTGGAGGAGGCTCAGGGCATGTGGAATGGCTCCTGTTGCTGACAAGGAAATGGCTGCCTGGCAGCTCTCAGAGCCAGCATGGTGATACTGACACCCACCTGGCAGCAGGACCCAGGAGGGGCAGTGGGGCTCTGGGTAATGTAAAGCCAGACCTAAACTGCTGCTGACAACCAGGGCTTCATGTCCTCTCCCCACCAGAAGCACTAAAAATCCCCTCACCACAAGTCATTCCCACCAAGACACTCACCAATGCCGGGGATTATCCGGAAGAGGTCATTCACCTTCTTGTCCACAGCCGTGGTGATGATCTTCACCCGGGGGAACGCATAGGCCACCGAGTGGACACCCATCTCTGCCATGAGCAGGGAGAGCAGGAAGATCTTGTCCTCTGGGACATCATGATCCTACAGGAAATGCACAGGGATAGCTCAGGGTGAGTTACCCCAGCCTGTGCTGTGTGCCCTGACAGCCTCCTTCCCACGGAGGAGCCAATTCCAGGCACATCCCCTCAGCATGGCTGCAGCTGGTGCTTTGGAGGTTGCTCCAGAGGCAACCCCCTGCCCAACACCATCCGTACCAGCAGCACCCTCACTGCCATCATGGCTGCGGCACCCGTGGAGACCGTGCAGTCCATCAGGATGACGTGGTCTTCACTGATGTCCTTCGGCAGCCGCAGGTAGTGGAGCTGGGTGGAGGAAAGAGAGCAGCTTAGAGCCTGCAGGCAAATAGAGCAACCTGAGCCCTTCTCTTTGAGGGGTGAAGGATCCCTCCTGCCTCTCTATCCCTGGGACCCCAGCTGTCGGCTCAGAGCCAGCACAAACACTCGGCAGCAAACCAGCCCCTGCACGCAAAAGCTCGCTGGCAAAACCCACTTGAGCAGCTTTCAAAGCACTCAACCCCTGACAAACTCCTGGGTTGTTGAAGAGCTGTCAGGAACACCTGAGCCATGCCCTCATCCTGCATGCAGGTTAACACCAGGAGATGCCCTCAGCAGCCCTGGGCTTTACCTCCGGCTCGCCCGTGTTGCAGTTGGTCTGGATGAGGATGGTGCCGATGCGGACGTCCTTGCACACCGCGCGCAGCGCCGGCTCCATGGTCTCTCCCGCTCGCAGGATGGACACCCCAGTGATCTGCAGCACACGGCCGGGGTGGTTGCACAGTGTAGGAGCTGCCACCACCCCACACTGGGTCTCAGCAGCGGGGGACTCTTAACAGGCAACTCAAAAGCACATCCCTTCCAAGAGGGCTGGGCTGCTCTCAGTCCAGGCTGCCACCCTCAGTGAGAGGGCATGAGTGGCACAGTGACAGTGCTGATGGCAGCCTTGGTCACTGACCTGCCTTTCCTGATGGTACAGGGTGTCATACTCTTGATAGCAGGCACCAAACCCAGCCTGATGGCAACCAGGGCTTCCAGTGCACCCCCACAGGGCAGGTCTCAACAGTGCTCTAGCTTCCACTTACTTGCTTCCCGCTGTATGTCCTCCCTTCGTAGTCGTGTCCCTGAGGGGTCTGGACTGTGCAACTCTACAAAAAAACATGTGAAAACAGTTACCAGGGGGTCTGATGTGGCTCTCACAGGAGCCCTGGAGTCAGCCAGCCATGGAGGCTAGACCCTTGGACGCCAAGTCTGGACAAAGAGCTGTCACCCAGGGCCACAGCATTGCTCCACAGCCTTGGGGAGTCCTGGCGCTTTTTAATCTGAGGGTTAAAAGGACTGATCCATGGGGAAGGTCAGAGGAGCAGCACCAGGACTGTCCTGGTTCCCCAGCAGTTGAGGGTTAGGAATCAGAGAGGAAACCCAGCATCTACAGCCCTGAACCCACCTGGAACGGGAGCAGGGAGAGCGCGTGCTCAATCAGCAACCGCATCAACCTCTTGGAGTAGAAAATGAACTCATCTCTGCTGGTCTCCTTGTTTCTAGAGAGGGGGGAAAGGCAATGTCAGCTCTGGACCAAAATGTGTCCCAGGAGATGCTAGCAGAGGTCTGGCAGTCCCTGCCCTTTTCCGGTTCTTGTTTGCACCATCTGAGCCTGAAACTGTGCTGTCTGTTTTAAGGTAAAAAGCAGAAAAAGTGTTGGCAAGATCACTGAGCAGTAACTACACAGCTCCTCTATGCAGGGACCACCACCATCTGCCCTGTCTTGTGTCTCCAAGCCAAATAGACAGGCAGAAGTGGGACTGGGAAGCCCAAAGACAGGCCAGCCTGTCCCAGCAGCAGCTGAGCCCCATCCCACCCCAGGAGCCACAGCAGGGGCTTTACCTGATGATGGTGTGCATGCCCCTCACCTGAGGGGTGCTCTTCAGCACACTGAGGGTCTGTGGAAGGGGGTGGCACTGGTGGGCAGAGGCCAGGGCAGCCCTGAAAACCAAACACACGGTCAGAAGGCCTGGGGAAGGCTGCCTGAAGGCTGGAGCACAGCACACGGCCAGAGCCATCCTCCCAGATGTCATCTCACACTGCAAACACACACAGAGGCCATCCAGCTGAACCGAGCGAGCAGCCAGCCCTGCCTGGTCCCTGCCAGGGCAAAGGGACCTGCTCCCACGAACTGGGGTCACTGGAGTTAGGGAGACTCTGCAGCCCGAGGACTTGTCCTTCCTGCTGGGCAGCTGACCCAGGTTCATAGAATGGTTTGGGTTGGAAGGAACTTTAAAGACCATCTTGTTCCAGCCCTGTGCCATGGGCAGGGACACCTTCCACTAGATCAGGTTAATCCAAGCCTCATCCAACCTGGCCTTGAACACTTCCAGGGATGAGGCAGCCACAGCTTCTCTGAAGGTGGCTGGCCCATCTTCCTTTCCACTGTTTGGGAAGAAAGTAGAAAATAAAATCAAAAGCTTCTCCTATTCCAGAATCTTATCTGTTGATGGATCTTGGACTCACGGGGTGAGGAGGGGCTGTTGTGGCTGTCTCTGACCTGCAAGTGCCAGATGTCACCAGGAACTGGACAGGCAGCTAGGCTGGCAGCGCTGGCACATATCTGGAATGTGACTATTTCAGAGAGCACCTGGCCCATTCCAAATTGGGAACAGCTTCAAGACTTTATGGCTGGACAGGACTGGCTCTGTGTGACTCATTCCACATAACGAATAGGGCTGGGAGCTATTCTGGGATCAAGGGAACACCATTCATGGGGAAGCGCACAATGGAGCCCCATTAGTCACTTCTCCCTGTGAGAGCAGCAGTAATGAGAGGAAGGTCACATTTGGCTTCCACAAGGCTGGGCAGGATGGACAAGCAACTTTGTCTGGGAGGAGGGCTGGGGTTGGAAAGCCACACGTCAGATCACACACGTGCCAGCGGCTGCATCCGGCAAAAAACATGGAGATGTCGGGGAGGCAGAGAAGAGAGCAAATGAAAGCACTGCATGATTAAGATTTCAAATCAAGCAGAAACCTGGATTAATGGCACACAGAGGCACGCAAGCGGAGAGGAAGACAGAGAAGATGGATAGGCATGGAGGAGTGCAGAGCCTGAGGCCTCCATCCACATAGCCATCTCCTGGTCTTGGCCAACCAACACCAAACAAGACATTCCCAAGGCCTGTGGGTACTTAAGGGCTCCTTCTTGCTTTACCAGCTGCAGTCCTGTGTAGCAGCCAAGAGCCCCCACGCAGGGAACGCTCCAGAGAGCCAGGACAGCTGGCAGCCATGCAGAGAGCATGGGTGGGTGGTGGTTCCCTCGGGGGCTTGCCCGCTGTGTGCAGACCCCATTGCTGGTTTGGGACGAGCAGCCCTCAAGGCCCCGGCCCTGCCGTCAGTGAAGCGAGCTCACTCCGTTAGTCGCTGTCTCACGGGCTCAAAGCCCTCAGAGATGCTCCCGTGCCAGGGCTGTGCTGCTGGCAGCACCCACAGCTCTGCCCCCACAGCTCTGCCCTCACAACCCTCCCTTCCCTCCTCCTGCCAGAGCTGCCCCGGGGACAGATCCTGGGGGTACAGCCCTGCCTAAACCCCCCTCAAGCCCCTGGATGCCAACACGTGGTGGTGAGGGCATGAGCCCTGCCTTGGGCAGATGCTGGTGCTGGCATGGGGCTGCCAGCTCACCTGCTTTAGGGGGCAGAGATGGGCTCCCAACACAGAGCCACACACCCTCGGCACATGGCCTTGGCTGGGTTTGCCCAGGTGACAAACTGCTGTTGCCTGAACCAGAGCAGCTGTTGGGGTCATTTCCCATCACCATAGCACACCAAGGAGAACAGGACTGAGCCTGCCACTGGCACTTTCCCCCTGCATCACTGCCAGGTCCATGTCACAGCACCCCACCATGCCAGTGGAATGGGCAGCCCCTCTCCTGTTGTGGTGTGACCCAACTCCTGCTCCCTGCCACAGATGCCAAGGGTTTTCCAACCCCTATGAGCAGTGGGAACACCTCCCCTGCACACCGAGCTGTCAACAGACCCCCAGGAAATGCTGTCAGCATTCTGTCACCAAGTTTTCCACACCTTCCTTCGACACCCACGCAGTGTGGGGACAGGGAGGTCTGGATACCACCCTGCTTGGAAGCCACCCAGTGTTGTGGGGATCTCTCCATGGTACTTTCTGGAGAAATAGGTTCCATTTTTGGGATAAAGCTTCTCTTTCAAGTGCCCCCACCTCTGTCTGGCCTACACAGCTCCAGCAAAGCTGGACCCCATGAGCTGTCTGCCCCAAGATCCCCCGCCTAGGTTAGTGAGGCGGCTCACCCTGCACAGCCCTCGCCCACTCCCCGCCGTTAGTGTCACAACCAAAACACTGCCATAAGCGTTTGTCTCCTCACATATCCCAGCGCAGCTTCCTCTGGTCACTCGGTGGGAGGGATGTTCAGGGGAGACAAGACAGGAGACACGAGAGTTTAAGAGGAGAGGGACAAACATGACATGAAACAGAGGAGAAAGCACTGTCATTAGTCAGAGGAGGAAAAAATCCCCCAATTGATCAATGGCTCTTGGACCTGCCTGGTGTCTGGGCCACCACTGTGCAGACACAACACTCCTCCTTTGGTGACCAAGCCATGTCAGCACTGCTCTCCACAGCACTGGCTCCACTCCCAGCTCCATGAGGGAAAAGAACTGTCTGCTCCCACTGTCCTGGAGCCACAGCAGGGACACTGTGCCACCTCTGTCCCAGGTAGCACCACACTGCAACGGTGGCTCTTGGAGTGCGGAGGGACGTAGAACCACAGAATCGCAGAATGGTTTGGATGAGAAGGAACCTTAAAGATCAGCCCACTGCACCCTCCCTGCCATGGGCAGGGACACCTTCCACTAGACCAGGTTGCTCCAAGCCCCATCCAGCCTGGTACTCAACACTTCCAGGGCTCATGCTGAGCCCTCAGCCAGGCCTCCACTGCAATCTCAGAGCAAGTGCAGGCACTCAAGGCCAAAAACCTTTGTCCAGCCTACAAAACCTTCACCCAACCTGCCCTGCTCTCAGGCAACCTGCTTGTGGGCTCACAGGGGTGTCCCCCTCCTGCATGATGATGATCTGCTCAAGCCCTGGAGAACATGGAAAGCCAAGAGCACTGGAAAGATGGAGAGAAACCTGGCTCTGAACAGAACATCACCTCCAGGGAAGATCTTCCTTCCCCTGGGTTCAGCTGGACCTGCCCTGGGCTCAGCATGACTGGACAGGGCCTGCAGGCTGAGGGAAGAGCTCAGCCTTTCCAGCAGCCATCCCACCACTGCTGTCACCCCCTGCCCATCCTGAGAGGGAAGGAGGGAGCACGATGCCTCCTCTCCCTCCCTGCCAAGACAGGGCTGTGACGGAACATCCAGACAGGCGGCCATGAGCACGTCAAGAAAATGTCTTATTTTGGAAACTTATTTTTTCCCCCTGAGAACAAAAGCTTTAAAGGGAAAAAAAAAATGGGAAGAGTTGGAAAGAGAGAGAGAGAGAGAGAGAGAGCGAGAAAAGGGTGACCATCTCCCAGGAAGGCTTCAGGGAGCATCCTCAGCTCTTTGTGGAACATGCTATCGAGCAGGAAGCAGACAAGAGACATCCAGCTACAAAGGAGATGATGCAGTCAAGGCATTTCAAACACGTACACGGCTGCCTTTCAGGCCTGACATTTCAAACAAGGGCTATTAAACTGCGCCACGGGTTGATATTTAAAGACACAATTGGCAAAGGGCACGCCAAGCTGATCGGGACCTTGGGGGTGGGGAATATTGATTGGTGAGGGGAATCGGCTGGAAAGAGCGCTGGCTCCAGGAGCGGGGCTGGATGCTGAGAGCGTGGCAGGAGGGATGGAGAACAGGCCGGGCTGGGAGCACTGTGCCTCAGCATGGGATGGCTGCTGTGGCTCCTGCTGCCAGGCTCCAGGAAGAATACCCACCTGGGAGTGCTGGTATGGAACTACATCTCCAGCATGAGCACAGTCAAACATTATCCCAAGAATGCTAAGGTCCAACCTGTGCTCTGAGGGAATAACTGGGAAGGCAAGCATGCTCCTCAGCAGCCAGCGGTTTCAGGATGAAAACAAGCCTTGCATGTCCAAGGAAGGCACCACTTGCTTTAAACTTCCCAGAATTCACTCATCTGAGTGGGGAAAAGCACTCCCTGCCTGTCCCAGCCAGTTCCTCAGCCGGGAAAGGCAGCCCTGGAGTGCAAGGACCACAGAGACACCTCAGACTGGGGCCAGATCTGAGCATTCAGGTTTTATCCACGAGCACAAAGCCCTCCCTGTGTCCCCACTGCCGCCAAACAGCAGCAACTTCAGAACAACAACGGTGACATTTAGATGAAGCCATCCCAGACAAGAGGATGGGGAATTGTTTGCTATGAAAAGCCCGTATTTGCCAGGCACATCTCACTCGATGTGACTCTCCATCCACCCCACTCCTCTTGCAGAGCGGCAGAGGGGCTGGGGGAAACCACAGCAGCAGTGAAGCACTGGGGCTCCAGCAGTGGCAGCAGATTTGGGTTTTTGCAGGAATTTTTTTCCAGATTTTCTATCAAAGGCATAAATGGAAGCCTTAAACAGAACATAAAACCACCTGGGGCGATCATGGAGGTGTTTCGGGAGGTCAGAGTTACCTTTCCAAACTTGCTATCACAAAACTTCTAATACTTCATGGATATATTAAATACCTGATTTTTAAGTGCAGAGAAAGATCACCTGTAATGAGCAACCCTTTTATTAAAGAGGAGAAAGGAAATTTTATGTGTGTATAACTATCTATCTACCTG
This sequence comes from Oreocharis arfaki, assembly GCA_013398015.1. Taxonomy (NCBI): domain Eukaryota; kingdom Metazoa; phylum Chordata; class Aves; order Passeriformes; family Paramythiidae; genus Oreocharis; species Oreocharis arfaki. The sequence continues at coordinate 4,592 of VZRR01002338.1, read as the reverse complement.
TCTCTATATACACATATATATTTGCACACATATTAGTCTCCTCTCTAATGTTATTCCTGCCATTTTTTAAAGCAACAGATTTCTCCCCATACTAAAGAGCACTTTCCCACCTGGACCTCCAGACACAGAGGGAAGCTTACGTGTCTGTATGGAAATGTCAGGCCCCAGGGTGTTAAACAAGCAAAGGGAAATAAAATAAAACATCCACTTGCCTAGTCTAGGAAATGACTGGCTGAGGCAGAAATAAGTAAAGCAGAGCCTTTCCCCTGCTCATATCAGTTATTTTAAAAGCTCATTGTATGCCAAATGTAAATTTTAAGGTTACTTGACTTGAGTATCTCCGTGCAATGATGGAGGTCTAAATGGAAATCCATTTTTAGTAATGCATTCTCTCTGCTTCCTACAAGAATACCTGAAAGCCTAGCTAGCTTTTTAATGGAAGCAAGAGAGCTGAAGTCCCATCTGTGGCCACACTCTGAAGAGGTTAAGTAAATCAACATACATGTTATAGCATCCACCTGCAGATACTGAGAAATTAGAAATCCTGTTGGATTTAGGCAGCAGGATTTTCTCAGTCCTCCAGAAGTGGCTGTGCATTCTCCAGAAGCTGTGGGAAAGTTGGTACCTCTGGCCATGTAAAGCTGATGAGCTCCTCTGGGTGCCACCAGGCAGATCCCTGCGTGCAGCGAGGGGTCCAGGGCTCCCACCACCCTCAAGTTCACAGACTGCTTTGGGCTGGGAAGGACCTTAAAGAACATGTCATTCCAACCCTCTGCCATGGGCAGCGACACCTCCCACTATCCCAGGTCATCTCCAGCCCCATCCAACCTGGCCTTGAACACTTTTAGGGATGGGGCATCCACAGCTTCTCTGGGCAACCTGTGCCAGAGACTCACCACCCTCACAGGGCAGAACTTCTTCCTATTACCCAACCTAAATATCTCCTCCCTTAGTTTAAAACTGTTCCCCCTTGTCCTATCACTATCTGCCCATTTAAAAAGTCACTCTCCACCCTTTTTTCAAGATGCTTTGACTAATCTAATAATTGATGTTTAATCATATTTAACCATCAGGGATGGAGAGCGGCTCTGAAAACTGTTCATCTTAGAGGATGAAGAGAAATAAAAGAGAATCCCGGGACGCAAAGCCTCTCCTCCTGCAGAGACCAGGGATCCCCAGCTACAAACCCAGCCCTGTCCCAGCTTCAGGGGTCTGCACTCAAGCTGGCAGTGCCTCCCTGGGGAGCAACCCTGTCCCTGCCATCCCAAAGCCAAGGGCAAGGTGGCCTTTTGTCACCGTGGAGCGTGACGAGGCCGTGCGCCGCCCGAGCTGCCGGTCCCGCCGCAGGTCGGGGTGAGGCCAAGCGGTGCCTGGCATTGGAAATGCCTCGGCTGCACAGACAGGACAGAGTGAGGGCTCTTACCTGACACTGAGTTCACGCTGCGGCAGCAACACAAAGACACAACGCAACCGGTATTAAGCATTGTCAACACCAGGGTCGTTTCAAGATAAAAAAAAAGGAAAGATAGGAGTATTTTCCTGAATTCACATGTAGCCTTTCGCCCTTCTTCCCCTCCCCAGGTCGATGAAAGCCCCTCCCCAAGCCAATGCCTTGCCTGGCTCACAGCAGTACCCTGGAGGGGCTGGGTTTGCTGTGATATTCCCTGGCTGGATCCCAGGAGCTGGGGGAAACAGCCATTCCCCTTTCCTGGGCTCTGCCTCAGGGCTGGCTGCTCTCCTCAGCCTGGCACTAGCAGTGATGCCAGGGCTCTGATCCTTCCTCCTGTGACCAAGGGTTTAGAAACCACCTTCCCAACCTGCTAGAGTTTAGTGCTGGGAATTCAGGCAGCCAGGTACTCCAGGAGGAGGAATCTGCCAAGACACCTTCGCCCAAGAGCAGTCCCTCCTGAGCAGCCATGGGAAGCCAGATGCCGTGGAGTGCCAGCTCCCATCCCAGGCCTGAGCAGTTCCTGCCACCTGGAAGCTCCAAAAAGGACTTGAAAGAATCAAGCCCTTTACTTTCCAGTGCATCTATCTCCAGGTCAGGCTCCCTCCACCTCCCAGGACATCACTCTGAGCATCTCCACGACTGAAACGTCACCAAAGCTACAACTGTGGGGCGGGAGGAGGCTATGCTGCCTGGGGACAGCAACACAAAATGCCATCAGCTCATTGCAGGGTCCCAAACCACCAGTCAGGACTGGCCCAGGACAAACAGAAGACTTAAAGCCAGCAGTGGAGAAGTGATGGAGCACGTGCCTGGATTGGGGCTCAAACGGGGCCAGATTTTGGATTTTGAAACCCAGGAGCTGCACACAGCATAGAAGTGGAAAAGTGGGCTCCAGATCGGAAAGCCTGTGCAGCAGTGTCTGCATGGAAGGAAAGAGGAGAAACCCAAGAGCTGGAGTAGTGGAGGTTTGGGGACAATGGTGGCTGTGGGAGGGTTGCAGGCAGGGGGACACATCCCTCAGATCACGGGAGGGTGGCTGGTTTGTCCCCTGATGACTTGCTGTCCCAGGGAGGGGAGGAAGCTGCTGCTGGACCACAGCTGGCAGAGGAGCCAGGACCAACCAGAGCACAGGGAGAAGGCAGTTTCCTTCACTGGAGTGAGGGAGAGGGCTGGGAGGAGTTCACTGGGACTCCCACACCTGGAGCACAGGAGAAGCCAGGCCATTCCCACCTGGGCACCCAGAGCATGGCTCCTTGCCAAGCAAGGCTGTGAACCCCCCTCACCACCCAAGGATCGGGCAGCTCTTACCTCTTCCAGCTGGCTGTGGACGTGCTGAACAATCAGGTCAATGGCCACAGTGTTTCCACTCCCTGGAGTGACCCAAAAGCAAAAGAATCAGAGTCAGAATGGTTAAGGCTGGAAAAGCCCTCTAAGATCATTGAGTCCAGCCATTAAATCAGCACTGCCAAGCCCACCACTAACCCACGTCCCCAAGTGCCACATCCACATGCCTTTCAAATCTCTTCAGGGATGGCGATGCCACCACTGCCCTGGGCAGCCTGTGCCAGGGCTTGACAGGCTTTTTGGTGAAGAAATTTTCCCTAACGTTTGATCTGAACCTTCCCTGGTGCAACTTGAGGCCGTTTCCTCTTGTCCTGACACTTTACACCAGGGAAAGAAAAGTCACCCTCGTCAGCACCACTGTTTTTTTCCATGTTTTTTCCCTAAACTCCCCACTGTGTTCAAAACCACAGTGCTTCCCCAAACAGCCCCTTCCTAGCGAAGCAGAGACATTCCTGCTTTTATTAAATCCTCATTCAATGATCTGTTACTGGATATCTCCAAGTCCCCTCCAGCTCTTAAATCACTGCGCTGCAGGAGCTGGTGGGGCAGGATACTGGCTGAGGGAAAAGCACAGACTTTCCCCATGCTTTTGGAGAGCCTCAGCTGGAGAGACCTTTGCTTTGGCATGGGACAGCCACTCCGTGCCCTCGCCAGCCAGAGAGAGATGGACTGGCTGGCAGAGCTGAGGGCAGAGGGCCGGTCTCTCTGAAGGGTGTCAGGGGTGCCACTGAGGACAGCCCTGGGCAGGTACCTCGGGGGACAACGATGTCTGCCAGCCGCATGGTGGGCTGGATGTACTGGTCGAAGGCGGGCTTGACAAACTTGTTGTACTGCTTGATGACACCCTCGATGTCCCGGCCACGCTCGCTGATGTCCCTGCGCAGGCGGCGCACCAAGCGGATGTCCGAGTCCGTGTCCACAAAGATCTTCAGATCCAGGAGCTGAAAGGAGAGAGGAGAGGACAAACCCCACCGGGTCAGGTGTGGGACTCAGCCCACCTTCCCCTGCTGCCCCAAGCGGGGCTGAGCCCAGCCCAGCCCCCATTTAACAGTGCCTGGCTCTGCTCTGCTCCCGCCTGCATGGAGCTTTTCCCTGGAACCTGGCTAGTGCTGCTGTGACTCCCCTGCTGCCACATTACTCTCGTGTCCCCTGAGACCTGTCCTGCTCCAAACTCTGTCCCTACTGCTAACCAGCTCCAACACTTCGGCTGGATGTTATTTAAGACCAAGGAGGAGACAACAGGAGTTACTGCCTGTGACACACACCAAGCACCGGCTTCTTAATCAAAGAATCCTTGGATGGTTTGAATTGGAAGAGACTTTAAATATCATCTCATTCCAAGCCCCTCCTACAGGCAGGGAATTAATGCTGGAAAGGAGCCCAGCACAGCAGGGCAGCTCATGACCCTGCCCTTAACTGCAAGAGGCAGGAGTGGGGATGCTGAGTGGAGTCTCCCGGGGGATTCACCCAGCTGTCCACTGGACTTGAGCCTTGCTCCAGGAAAGTGCAACCCAAGCGCTCGCTTGGCAGGGGAGGAAACTTTTTAGACAGAGCTTGGCTAAGTCTGTGCACGGCTCACTGCCTGCTGCAGCATTTGTCAGGGCTGCAAAGATGCTCTGAGGGATGGAGATAGGCTGAGAGCGCCGGGGTTGTATAGCCTGGAGAAGAGAAGGTTCTGGGGAGACATTAGAGCCCCTTCCAGTATCTAAAGAAGCTCCAAAAGAGCTGGAGAGGGACTTCGGACAAGGGCCTGGAGTGACAGAGCAAGGGGGAGCAGCTTCACAATGCCAGAGGGCAG
>VZRR01002337.1:0-97343 GCA_013398015.1 Oreocharis arfaki | reverse complement strand
CTGGGCCGGGGCCGCGCTCGCCCCGGGATACCGGTGGGGCCGGTGCCCCTTTGTCCGGCCCAGGTGTGCCCGGCCCGGCCCGGGCAGAGGCTGCGGGGCCGGGACAGGCCGGGGCGCAGCTGCAGAGCGCGGGCGGCCCTTGGCGGTGCTGACCCCCGGGCGGTCGTGGCTCGGTGGAGGTGCCCGGGCTCCGCTCTCCAGGAGTTGTGCGGCTGCGGGGGCTGACGGTGCCGGGGCTGGGGTGAGGTAAAGTCGGGGGAAGCAGCGGGGAATGTTTGGGGAGCGGCGTGTTTTTATAGCTTTGCGGTCTTGGTGCTGGGAGACAATTGAGCGTGAGTCGCCGTGCAGGGAGTTTGCTCCGGCGGCAGCGAGAGGTGGGCACTGCGCCTCAGCATAGCATCTTGTCGGCGTAGTCCGGGATACGGGATCTTCTGTGCATCGCGGCTGTGTGCTCGTGTTGCGTGACATGCCAACGAGGAGTTAGCCCGCTTCAGAGGATGCTGAACATACCTTTTTTCCTTAAAATTCGGTCACTGGTAGCTGACGTTTCTTGTTGGGTATGTTTTAAGCTTGGTCTCCTAAGGAAGGAAGTCTGGTGGATGTGTCTGTCCATTCCTTCTCTGCCTGCTAGTTTTAGCTCTCTGGCCAATTTCAGTCAAATTTACCAGTAGCAGAGGTTTTAAAGAGTTGGAAGGCTTCAGTTTCATTGACAAACACAGAAGTGTGTTTGGGTGACTTACACTTACTGCTCATGTTAAGTGCAGGACACTCAAAAAGCAGCTCCCTGTGACAGACAGCACAAATGAACTAAGTCCATTGACATACCTATAGTTAGATACAGCCGTGGCACGTGATGCCCATTGTCCAGGGAAGTCTGTACGGAAAACTTGTAAGTAAGGTGAAGAAAAAGGGAATAGGGATGTATTGAGTTTCTGTCCATAAGTACAAAAATCACAAAACTGCATTTTTGCTTTTCGCATAATAGCTTGGACTTCTATTAGACTTCATCTAGACATGCAATTATTAAGTACTTCTAGCAGAGGTAACTTAACAATGGCACAGTTAAGCATCCAGAAGTCAGGTAATGTAACAGGTTATTTTAGAAGGACGATTTTAGCCGTACTTTTAATATGCAAGTCATTGAGAGCATCTTATTTATATGATTGTGTTATATAGCACTTAAACCAACTGCAGAGCCTTGTTTCTTGCTCGTGAATTGTGTGCAGCAGTCAGACAAATGGGAAGGAAGAAACTTCCTATGAGTAAATGTTTGTTATTATAAAGATTTAGAACTTTTAATTTTTGATTTTCAGTTAGAGCCATAACAATAATTCATAGGTACATTTTGGGATTAAATAGATTTGACAACTAAAAATACATTTGCCACTGAGTGGGAAATAAGCTTAGAAAAATGCTCATGTTGTGAGCATGATTTTTAAGGTGCTTGTATTCAAAATATCATGTCAGGTATGTGAAACAGTACAAGAACATTGCAAATTTTGAAGTGTTTGGAAATTACCTATTCCCTTAGAGACTTACTTATTCCCTTAGGTTATGGATACACGGGAAGATTTTAACGGAGTAGATGAAAAATGGTGGTGGATCCTGGAGGAGTCTGACAGCTGCAAAGAGATAATTAGGATATAAGTTTTTGATAGTGAGTTTGCTGCTTTGATTCCTGGTTTTTCGAGTAGTGTTCTGAGGAGCTGGCCAGGGACAGACTGAAGTGACTGTCACTCGGGTGGCCCTGTGACATGTGCTCGGCCCATGCCTGCTGCGTGAGTTGTGGACTCTCGTTTGTAGCTGAAGTTTAGCTGTATTCTGAAATGTCAAAGAGATCTTGGGAACCAGAAGGCAAAGATTCTGTGGCTCTGTTCTGCTGGCACTGCTGGCTGAGCTACTCCAGCTGCTTTTCACCTCAGCTCTTCTTGGGTGAATGTAGGGAGTGTTACTGACTCTTTTTAGGCAGAGGGGTTACAGAGGTGCTTTTCTGAGCATTGTTTGGTTGTTGATGGTTTCCCCCCATGTGCTGAAGTTGTAAGAACACCTCTGGCTTCCACATGTTGAAGTACAATGAATAAGGCTACAGAGAGATTCGAGGTAGTGCCTTACAAATATTTAAGCGTGCTTTTAATTTGCAAAGTGCCGTGATACAAGGTGTGTGACATTGTAACCAATCATATCCCACTTGGATCTGAATGTACCAGTACCAGTTGAAGTACAATGTACCAGTTGAATGTACAATGTACCAGTTGAAGCTGGATGCTGTAGAAAGGAATAGACGTGTGTGGAAGTCAAGGGCTGGGACGTACTGGGTTTGATGAGAGCCGTTCTGTGGTTTAATTTCTTTACAGTGGTGCTTTTTAAGGTCTTAAAAATAACTTTGTAAGTGACACCTGGCTGGGGGGAGGTATAAGTAGAGTAGCATTTGATATGAAGGGTTTCCTGATGAATCATGGTTGGTTGTGTTGCAAGAACTTGTGAAAAATACCACAAAGTCTGTGCCACTTTGAAGGACAGTGGTACTTTTCAAAATAGGAAAACGTGTTCCTGAGGGACTTAATTTGAATAAAGGAGTCGCATACACAGCTGAGATGAAGAATTATGGTTATAAAGTGACTGGCAGTACTATGGATAGACAGTCCATCAGGCTGGAGGCAAGTACACTTCTTCAGAGCCCTGAGATTTATAACGGGAGTTGTTACAAGAAAGATTAGGAACGTTAAAGGTTTTAGATGATATGCATGCACACATTTACACATCCATTCTCATTTAAACACCTGGGTTGTATGCACAGCTTCACTGGCATTTTCATCAGGGACATGGCTCAGTACTGTTATTTAATTGAAAACTGTCTCCTCTGAAACTCTGGGCTGTGATATGTATTCAGTCGTAATGGGGGGGGGGGGGTGTGTTTGAGCAGTGTTTGAGTTATTTCAGATTACAGTAAAACACGTAAAGGTCTCAACTTCATTGGGAAATGTTGTGTGGTGCCCAGTTTATGTAATGCTGACTTAACTTGCTGATTAAAATACAATTCCAGCTTTTATATGTGCATATAATGTGTCCAAAGTGTACTTTGGTTTGCTACCTTACCAGTGTAGTGCTGTTGTCATGCTTCGAGTAAGCACAAAAGAGGTCCTGCTGTGTGCACAGGATTGACAAATTGTGTGTAAACTGGGTTTGTTTCCTGTATGAAAAGCCATGGCTTTAGTCCTCTAAGGTGAATGAGTTACTTTTGAAACCATGACTTACGATAGCAATCTCTTACATCAGCCACGCGGTGTGCCATTGTGATTCAGATAAGAAGAAAGTACTAGGCTGCTAAAAATGTTTCATGCTTCCTGGTAACAGGTGCCTTTCTCACTCAGTTACCTGAACTTCTGTCAGGTTAACTGACCGACATGAAAACCATGAATCGAAATCAGCTCCATCTAAAAGCACGTCTCAGTCATGCTGCTACTCTGATAACCTGAATGGGTTCGTTGTGGTCCATCTCTAGTGAGGCTGGAATGATCCAAGTACGGAGCTGTTAACTTTTAGGTCTAAATGTAGGTTCCTCAGAACCTGTCATCTATTTTCCCAGCTTTTGGTGTGGTGGGCAGTGCCATGAGAAGATGATTGAAAACATTGTCTGTTAGCCTTCTGACACACTTGATTGTAGTGTAAGGGTTTTATGGGGAGAGGAGAGCTTACAGATTTGTTTATTCTTCAAGTGGCTGAAGTTTAAAGTGAAAATAATATTGTCTGTTTGGGGTGTCTGCCTGCATCTGTAGTCTGTAATGTGGCTGGCTTCAGGGACACTTAATTCTTGCCAGCCTGTAACCTTTGAAGTTGGACTCTTCTTTGCTTTCATGCATTAGTGAAGTTGTTAGCTAGAAGTTGAACGCAGTTCTTTTACAAAGCTTCATGCTACAGCTCTTTTGTACTCCAGTAGTAAAATGGTGCTCCAAATCAGCAAGAAGGAACACCATTTCATTTTTTTTCACTATTGGAGTATCCCTAATATTCAGAGATGCTGTCTAAGTATTATGCATCTATGGTTAAATGCCTCCTTCTTCTGAGTAAGCCTCTCACCTGCTGTAAATTCTGGGACTTCTTGTGTAATTGGAGAAGCTTAACTAGTTTTGGCGTCATCTTGGGTCGTAGTTTCACAAATATTAAGCCAGCACTGCCACTGTGAGAAGCAATCTTGTTGTTTCAGTGTGCTTATTTGGGAGTGTGGGGTGTCTCTGTGATTCTTTTGCAAAGTAGATTTTAAGCTGAAGTAGTGTTCTCATCTGGCCTCCTGGGTGAGGAGTGACAGTGAACCAGGGGAGAGGCTACATCTCTCAGCATTATTTTGAAGGGGTTGGGACAGTGGGGAAGGATAACCATCTCACAGATTTTCCCATTATTGCTAGGAGAAATGGGCTGACAGGAATTTCATGCAGTTCAACAAGGGCAAAATCCTGCACTTGGGGAAGAACAACTCAGTTCACCAATATGTAGTGGGGGCCATACAGCTGGAGAGCACCTTGGCTGAAAAGGACCTGGTGGACACCAAGCTGAACATGAACCAACAAAGTGTCCTTGTGGCAAAGGTGGTGGGTAGGCTCTGTTTGATACAGGAGTGTCAGTGAGCTGAGGGAGGTGATCCTTCCGCTGCACTTGGCACTGCTGAGGCCGCACCCAGCATCTTGTGTTGAGTTTTAGGTTCCCCAGTGCGAGAAAGATATAGAGGTACCATAGAGAGTCCATTGAAAGGCCACAGAGATAATTAAGGTACAGGAGCACCTCTTGTCTTGAGAGGCCAAGAGACCTGTGATTGTTCAGCCTGGAGAAGAGAAGGCTCAGGGAGAATCCCACCTGTAAATTATCTCAAGAGGCTTTACAGTCTGCCTTACTTTGTGGTTTTTCTGTTCTCTTCTGGTCGGGAATGGGAAGACCCTGTGTTACCTGGCTTGGAAATATTAAGTGTATGAGCTACCCCTTGCTAAGGAATGCAATGGAGTTCTCCCACTCCTAGTTTCATTTTAAGGTATTTTTGCCAAGTCAGTCTTAGGTGGCAATAGGGAGGTGATTTCACACAGTTATAGAAAAAGAAGATAGAGTAGAGGTGAGGCATTTTCATTTCATGGAATGATTTTTTAATGAAGTAAAACTTGCAGGATCATGGTATCAGTCTGTCCCCTTTATCCATTCCTTCCACACCTCTGCAAAGTAGTAACTTGGAAATCTGGTTTTAGTTTCTTCTCCATTGTCAGTGCTAAATTTCTTCTGTAGTCTTGTTTGCTTTTCTTGGTGCTTTCAGAACTACTTATTTACCCTGTATAGCTCATATACAGTAATTCTCTTAAGCTAAATAAGTAGTTCCTAAAGTGGTGGAATTATTGAATTCAGGTTTTCAATGGAGTTGCACCTAGTAGTTGCATTTTCTTGTGTCTAACATGTGTTGATTTTGATTTTAGATTTCCTCTTTGAAAGTGTTACGAAAGTGTGCTTGCTTTCTCTGGTCATCTGGGCTCAGATATCCTTAGTTTGAACCTCTCTGTTAAGTATAATTGGAATAATGTGCAGCTTTATCCCTGCCAGTATTATTCAAAACTGTCAAACATCCAGATTGCAAGATGAGCCCTTTATTGCTGGAACTGAAGTAATTGCCCAGTGGACCCACTTTACAGGTCCAAGAAAAAAACCTCTAAACCTCTGAAAAGCAAAGGTGTAATTGCACTGAGGTTCTGAAGGAGAATGAGCAGCCTTCTGTCCACTAAAACCTTTCGTGAATAGTCTGCCTATAAAATGTACATTGCAAATTTGGGGGGGTCTGTTTGTTTTTCTTGGGTTTGGGGGCAGAGTGTGTGTGTGCTTGTTTTTTAAAGCTCAGTGAAGTGTAATTAGTGAGTTTGTTTGATGAGCTTATGCATTAAAACTGAAATACTGTTTTATGGTACCTTCTACCTCAGCCATTTTTGCCTTTGGCCCCATTAAGATTCCTAGGGAAACCGCTTAACTCTGGAAGGGCAGTGTTTGTAACAGATCTCAGGATTGATCTCTTCTGCATGTTATAGAGGAGCTTTGTAGTGCAGGCCTGTAGAATATTGCTTCCTATATCATGAACCCTTGATGAGTTCTTAGTTTGTGTCAGATTTCTCAAACCCCAAGCCTATAAAATATTCAAGAACTTGACTGTGTAATCCTTTGTACTGATTGACTCACATCTGAAAAGATGAATTAAAAAATTTGACACATAAACTCTCTGGATGCCCTGAACATTTTGGTTCTAGGATATTTTGCACTGCTTGTTAGTTAGGGTCCTCAGGAGAGAGCAGCAAGGCAGTTTGGCACGTGTCAGAAAGAGCCTTGATACCTCCTTGGGACCCTATATGGTTTTATTAACAGACTATGTGAGGATCCTTTGTAGTTGCAGAACAAAAAGAGCTCAGCTTGAAACCAAAGCAGTGAAGCAAAGAACAGTGCTCTGGCCTAATCACTGTAGCCAAAATGAATGTTTTTATGTTGTAATTCTAAATTGGTTATCAGGCCCTGTGACGAGGTACTGCTCTTTAAATAGAGATTTCATTTGTAGATAAGGTCAAATGAGAAAGCAGAATTGGACTGGCTCTCGCTGGAACAAGTTGCCCAAGAAAGCTGCAGATGCCCCATCCCTGGAAATGTTCAAGGCCAGGCTGGATGGGGTTCTGAGCAACCTGGTCTAGTGGGAGGTGTCCCTGCCCATGTCAGGGGGGTTGGAGCAAGACAATTTTCGAAGTTCCTTCCGACCCAAACCATTTTGTGATTCTATGACTTACAGCTTCTACATTTTTCCAGTCAGTCTTTGGTGTTTCAAATACAGCTTTCATATATGGATGGATTTCTGTGTTATAAATAACCATCTTGGTCATAGTACTGGGAGACCATGATGACTTACACGTTTCAGCTTTTTTCAGGAAAAGAATTATTTGTTCTTTAGGCAACATGCTGCTGCAAGGTTGGGCTCACCAACAGATGCTCTGGCACAGGAGTGAGTGGGAGAGCACTCTCAGCCTCAACCTGGTGCAGGCAATCCTTGTCATCTGATACAGGTAACCTAACCCTAACCCACACAGAGGTGGTGACCTGTGTTAGGAGGAGGTTGTCGGCAATTCACTTTGCATCCGCTTAGCTTTCACCATCAAAACACGCTTGTGGCTCCTTTGTCAAGCACAGCATAATTAGATGTCTATCTTATCTTTGAAAATTACCAAGACAAAAATAAATTTCTATTTTGAAGTGTACCACGGATCATTGGGCATTGGAAGCCAGGGAGATGAGCACTGTCTTGCAACACAGAGACATTCCTCATACTTTCTCACTTCCTTAGTGAAATTGGTATGTGGTGACTTGTGAACCCCAACACAGTATATGGACAACAGGGGATCAGGAGGATTTCCCTGGTCATTCCTAAAGAAAAGAGTGATGTTCCCCTTACTTTGACCTAAAGTAGCTGAGGACCCGCTTTAAGGTGGGAGCTCTGGTCTTTGTGATTCCGGCTGGTGCGCTGGTTGCGTGATTACAGCTCTTTATCTCCCAAATGCCTGCTTCCCTGAAACCATTCCTCCACACCACAGGAGATAGTGGCCGTAGGCATCTCCCTTTACTTGTGCTGTGTGCACTTCAGTCTGTTTGCAGCACCAAGATCATCTGCACAATGTGTGAGGGTGGCAGCAGCTCCCATCTGGGTGCAAAATGTCCAGAGATACCTCTCCTTAAATACTTCCCAGACCATAAGCAGTGAGTAAGAGACTTGGTTCCCTGGACATGAGCTCTCTCTCTGCCCCTCCTCTAAGGTTTAAAAAGAAATGATGCTGTGCTTGGGAAGACTTGGGAGGCAACAACAGTAGACAAAGAAGCATAAATATGACAGGTGAATCTTCAGGTGATTAACAGGGGAGTTCCTTTTTTTTTTTTTGCTTTCTGAAGTTTGCTTAAGCAGATCTGGTCAGGATTTCTCAGAACAACCCTACACCCATGCTGTTCTGAAACTGCATGTTAGTAAATGGTCAGAACAATTGCCTTTGATATTTTGAAAATTACAAATAAAAACAAAACTAATGTAGATATGAGGGAATATTGCTTGAGTAATTACCCTTTCTCTTCCTCCAATGCTGTTAAAAAAAAAAAACAATCAAACATTTTCTTTCTAGTTTTCTTGCATCTTCTTATATAAGAATCTTACTAAAACTTTATTGCTTTAAGTCATGAGGAGGAAAAATACCAATGTATTTGAGTTTAGATAATACAAATGAGGCAGAGTAAAGATATCTAAAAGCAGTGCAGTTTTCTTTCCATCTGTTACTTGCAAGCACCTTAAAAAAAAGTTGTCCCATGTAAAAAGTTTTAGCTTATTTGCATTGGTTTTCTTTTCTTAACTTTTGCAGAAGCTCTGGGAACAGTCTGGTTGCCCTGGGAAACTCTCAACTGGTTTGCATCAGGAATGTGTATTTTGTGAAAAGTCAAAAGGACTCTGTCATGCTGTTTAATCCCTCATGCATCTTCCTCAGCACGAGGTGGCTGTGCCCACTCTGAGCCAGCTGGTCAGCCAGCACATCCGTGCTGCAGAGCTGGTCACAGACCCAGCTGTTTCCAGTCCCTTACCTGACCTCACTCCTCCTCTGCTCACTCCCAGGTTTTTGTAAACATCTGGGAGCTTAATCTCTCTGAGAGGTTGCAGTTCGGTCAGTCAGTGGGCCCAGCTGTTGTTGTGAGGGAGTGGATTAAGGGACACCGTAACAGGGAAATCTCGATTTCTTCTGAAACCAGACTGATAGATAGATTTTTTTTTTTGTCCTCTTACCAGGAAAAACGGCCTTTTTCATTTCTCTATATGATAGTCTTACCAGGTTACTTTGATAGGCCACAGTAGTTAATACACGCAGGTAACAATCACAAAGATAAACTTTGAATTACATTTCCTGCAGTCATTTTATTAGGTAAATACAAAATTAGAATAGAACCGTTCCAAGAGGGAATAAAGAAAGGGCAGTAAATTGTGTCTCTTGATCTCAAGAGCACCTTGCTTGTCATTAAAAGCTTGGTTGAAGTCCCTGATTGAAGCTAGCCTTGTTCTAAAACATGCGTGGAAGATTGGGGAAGTGAGCTCCAGGCGTCACTTGGACGAAGAAGAGACTCTCTCAAAGGAAGAAAGCATTTGAGTAGCTCTTATCTATGCCTTGGAATTGATCTTAGCTTTACATTAAGGCTAGCTACATGAGGTCTACAAAACCAGTAAGAGCTGTGAGATTGCAGCAGTGTTGCAGCATAAGCTTGCTGAAGGATATTACGAGGAACAAAGATTTGGACTGCTGGTAAGTTTACAGAATATGTGTAGCTGCATATTAAAAGATTCTTTCTGACTGATACAGAATAATGGAATGGCTTTGCTAATTTGAGGAAGATTGTCATGTACAGCCAAAGATAACAGATTGGAATAATTATTTTCTTTCCTAAAATGAATATTAAGTTTGGAAACAATTCCTAAATAAGGAGTGAAAAAAATGCCAAATAAAATAGTCTGAATTAACTTTTTCTTAAATTTGCTGAGTGCATGTTTTGAAGGAGAGATTCCATAAAATTTGCTGAATAATACCTGCAAAGATGGGTGGTAGACAAAAAGACACTTAAACAAATTGGTTATAAGTTTATACCCTATGTTTCAGAACTATAGAAGAGATTCAATTATGTTAAACTTAAATCTTCAGAACACAAAGTATCCTTTAATTTCTGAGGATGACATTGCATTTAAATTAAAATCAATATTTTAAGTTGGTGTTGTAAAAGCTATTAACTACATAAAGCTTGAGGGAAGCTTGCTAATAAATAAATATAAATGATGAGTTGCTGTTTCTTCATCTAGGAATTTGGATTTTGCTACATTTTCTCTGCAGACTACATTCAGCTGAGTTAAGTGAGCATATTTCATGAGTGAACTTAAAATACATTTGTCTCTGAGCTTATAAGGCAAATACATGTCTTCTACTTTAGAGAATTGATGAAGGAATTCTGCCATGAAGAAGCATTACTTGATGTGGAAGATGTAAAGAGAAACCCACTGTCAAAGCTCTGGTCATAAAGCAGCTGAGGGGAAGAAGTGGGGACAGCATAAACATTCATCAGCCCTCAGAAGTCTCCACTTGGGCAGTATTTTATTTTCTTTTTAATTCACAAAGCCCATCTTTTCAGCAGCCCTTAAGAAAAACCTCCTCGCTGGTGTTGCCGGCTTGAGCTGTTTCATGGAGTATCAAGCAAAATGCAGAGGTTTCTGTCCTTACAGAATAAGAATGGGAAAAAACAACTTCAGTTCACCATATTTCTCATGGTACAATCCATCAGTAGAAAGCCCAGAGTTTTATATAAGTGTTGTTTAACAAATTTAACCACCTCTTTTCAGTGGAACTGGAAATAAACTAATTGGTTAATTCGATAATGTGTACAGCCTTGCTTTTTCCTATCAGGACCACAAAAGTGGGAGCATTGGTTGAGTGGTAAACTGATAAACATCACCTAAAGTAATTCCACAGTAAAGTGAAGTTAGGGCAGCTGACTGCATTCCTATGCCCTGTCTCCTAAATGAAATGGGCTGCAGATCCCAGTGGAACTGAAGCATATCAAATACAGACTTTAGGTTTACATTTGAGGCTTATACACCCAGTGTGGCACCAAAGGGCTTGAAATGTGTGGGGAACAGCATCACTTGGAAGAAGCTTACTGACATAATTTTAAAAAAAGGACAGAGGAGGAAGAAAGAAGTGGGGTCTTTAATATGTAAGAAGGATTTTCCATTCTTTCTCAGGATCAAAAAATGGTTAGAAACTGTATTAATAAATTACAGCACAAATTTTCACTAAGGCCTTATCTATCTATCTATCTATCTATCTATCTATCTTCCAGAATACTATATACAATGAATTGCTCGATCATTTAGGCATCTGCTCAGCATCAAGAAAGAAGGCAGTTGGAATATTGTGTGTATCATGACTTTGGGAGATAGGGATGCTGCTGTTAGGAAAAAGAATTTTGCTGAGTGGACACAGAAGAAGACAAAATATAGGACCATGCAGAAGTCATGTCAGAAGGGAGAAGTGTGTGCTGTGACTTAGGGCAGGGGGGAGATGGGGTTGTGAATGTGTTCTGGGCTGTGCAGCTGGAGTCAGAACAGCTGTGTCTGTTCTGGAGGCGGGTATTGGTGGATGGGTGCTTTTTTACACCCTTACCTTCACACAATTGTGTTTTATCTGTAGCTCTGCATGGTAGCTGGCCATCTACATCCACATTAATGCTTTCTATTGTAAATACACTGTAATATAGAAACAGTCCTTTGGTTCTCAAGCTGTATAAATTTGCAAGATTAAAAAAATAGGGTTGCTTGGTAAATACATTAGTCTTTCAGAAATGCTAAGTTCACCAAAACTAAGACCTCTTTTATCTTCTTGCTCTGATTTCCAGCATATTTGCTGTGGTCTAATAATGCCCAATAACAGACACGTCAACTCTGTCTTTACAGGTGGTGCAGAAATCAAGCAACAGGGTGTGTGCCACACGATGCAATCCAGCATCTTCCTGTTTCTAAGCATGCTTGAGAGCTTTGCTTTACCAGAACTATGCCCATGTACTCTGTGCTCACATCCTCACTAAACAGAAACAGTACTGTACACACTGAATTAAATGACCCTTTTGCCCCCTTGAGTAGTTATTTCTCACCTGATGCACCAAGGTACTCCCTCAGTGATGGATATACAAGGGCAGTGTCACCAGTCAGCTGCTCTGCTTCTCCTGTCTCTGCTGGCAGCCTTAATGGATACAGATTCTGCTGGGCTGCTTTGGCACACTGGAAACCCTGCTGAAAGGGGGTGTTCTGGCCTCAGTCAGTGTACGCCTGAACATCTCTCTGGTTGCCAGCAGTGCCCAAGATGGCTGGGCTCTAACCAGGTTTTGGGGTTTTTTTGTAATCAGAATCGCTCATCTGCTAAAGTCTCCCAGCAAACCCCTTCATCATCACCTGGTACAGTGAATGCAGCTAGAATCAGTGAGTGCTACTGACCACCACCAGCTGTATGCAGGAGGGATAAGTTATAGGTGCCTTGGGTGGGAAACTGGCTTTCCTGGCTTTCAGAGTTGTGAGTTTTCACTAACTTGGAAGACCTGGGATAACAACTGGATTAATCTCACTACATATAAACTAAAATAAATTTGTTAGTGAAATAAGGATATAAAGGAGAAGAAATCTTGTTTTTAAGATGAGGTAACACAATTTGTAAGAGAGTGCATGGAAGCGCTGAAGTTGCACCCCTGCTTTCTCCCACAGTAAAAGACTGTTAACTCTGTCAGGTGTTTTCGTAATTTATGCAGAGGATGGTCAGTGAGCATGGAGAAAGCAAAGTCTATGGAGGGATATAAATAGAAAGTGACATGCTCCCATTGCTGGGCTAGGGAGGGCTGTGGTGGCTGTGTGTAACACCCAGTGGGGCAATGGAATGCTGTAACCCATCTCAGAGGGGATTGTGTCCAGTTTTGTGATGGTGTGAACACTGTTGTGTAGGTGGAGTTGAATTATGTTCTTGAAATCTGCAGGCACTTTGAGTTCCCTGAGTTGGATCTGTTCATAGGTGGTTTCCTGTTTGCTTTATTTTATGGTTTGCCAACATCTCCCAAGTCTTCCCTGGAACAGAGGAAGTACTTAAAGATTAGAGTGGTAAACAGCATCAGCCCTAATGTTCCTCTTCCTTTAATCTTGACAGAATGCAGTACATTCAATTAACTTCTAGAGTATTAAGGCTGGAAAACAGTATGTGAATTCAGTTCTGGTGCAATACAGCTTATTTCTGTTAGTCTGACACACACACAGGTTTGTGCACAGAACACTTTGTGAAGTGTATGCTTCGTGCTTTGGGAGCTCTATAGGTGACTGGCTTTCTGGTTTGTAAGGATATTATTTTGGGGTTTTGTTTTTGATGTCAGTGTCAGTAATGGTAGGCTCAGTTTACATTAAGAACTGCTGGGTGTTGAAAGCTATATTAAAAACCACCCCCACTTCCTTGCAGTCCAAACAAACAGACAAAAAATACCCTAAAGATATGAAGCCTGTTAAAAGAAGCCGATGAGCTTTCCGGGAGGAGCCAGGGAAAGGTGAAGCCACGAGGAACCTGAGGGCCCATGGGAAGAGTTGCAGTAACAGGTTGGTTGGTGAGAGAGTGAACAGAAGTGTTAAAGCAAATACGGAGCTCAGACATCAAAAAACAGATCTATTTTTTCCTGTTGTCATCTACAGTGTACTTATGTCACTTGCTCTCTAAAATTCATTTCTGTGGTATCTGTTCAACTGTCATCGACTTAATCTCATCTTTTGTGTGTTTTTATAGGGGTTTTTTTGTCTAAATACCGACTACCTATCTATTCAAGATGAGGACGTGTTAGGTGCAATTTATTATGCTGTTGTGTATAACTTTATTTCATAACTTTAATTTTAACTGAATTTCATGTATCTGAGAATATCGGGGTGTCAGTTTTGGTCATTTTAATCTGTACAGTAATTTAATAGCAAGTAAGATTTTTAATCTGCTACATTAAAAGCACTCTAAATTTGTAGTTAATGAAATGTCCTCCTTGTAGCTTGTATTTAGCTTAGCATTCATGCTTTATTTTGAACGGGGAATTGAATGCATATTCAGTTAGGAATGGCTGAAAAGGGAGAGTTCAGCTATTCCTCCTCCCATTTGAAAAACAATCATATACTCTTAACTTTCCTTCTTGTTTGCTTAAAGTGGTTTGGATTATAATTATTTTAAAATTTAAAGTAATTGAGGATATGGAAACCAGTTCATCATAGACAGGTTTGGCAAAACAACCCGATAGGTAATGCGCTTAATTTTTAATGCTCACAAAATCAACTGCTCTGAGTCAAGGGAATGGACTTGTGCCTACACTGTAGTAGGGCCCTGTCCTGGTGGTCCAAGGCAAAGCCATGTAACAAATGTCGTGTACTAAGAATTCAGAAGAGTGCAGGAGTTGTTGATTCCTTCCATGATTTTTCCTCAGGCTCTCTTCTCCGAAACCATGCCAGAGATGACAGAGAATGAGACACCTACTAAGAAGCAACATCGGTGAGTTTCTGTGGGAAAATGGCTATTTTATAGTTCTGTGGTCTGCAGTCATGTTGCAGTTACGGAGTTTCTAGCTAAATGTTTGGCAGTGAGGGTATGGACAAGAAGTTTGGAGTGTTGATCAGGGTTGATCCAAAAGTTTTCTCTTGCCCTGTCTATTTGTTAAAGACATATCTACCTGGGTCACATAGGCAGAAGAGATTCTTTAATTATTTCACTGACTCTTCTGATGTGCGTAAAACTGCATCTGTGCCTTGGTTAGAGGGCAGCCTCTATTTTTGTGGAGGCTCGTTGTAGATGCTGGGGGGTAACTACACTAATTTTGACAGAGTAATTTAGACCTCTTCCTCAACTCCCAGTGGAATCTGGATCTTACATCTCAAATCTCTGCTGGAACTCAAACTACACCTTGAGGTTGTACAGGAACACTATGACCAAAATTTGTAACAAAGTGACTCAGTGCTCACTACTGAGCTTAGCTACTACTACTAACTACTAGCTTAGCTACTAGTAATTAGTAGCTACTACTACTAACTTTTCTAGAGTTTTGTTCCTTTGTAGTAGCATTGTTGATCTAATACGTGATTGATAGGGGAGTTCTTCAGTCCTTAGTTAAATGCAGCATTCATCTTATACTAGGTAACCATGTAGGATGTGATTTATGATCAAGAAAAGCTCAGAGAGAACACTGATTGGTCCTACAGAAAGGTTTTCAGTCTTCACCGATTTTGTGACTGTCTTTTACCCGACTAATACACTATTTTGTGTTCTGTATTGGTAATGTCAGTCAAAGGACAGCTGGGTCTCTCCAGTCCTTATATCCTTGTGCACATTTAGTATTAATGATGATCTTTAAGCGTTATTTCTTAGCAGATGTCTCTGGGTCTGACCTGTAACAGTAACATTGCTATCTCATAATCTTTGTCTAAGTTACTCCAGGTGCACGCTATCTTTAGTGAGTTACAAGAAATAAGTGTCAACTCAAAGCATAAAGGATATACTGTGCTTCATAGTAATCACACATCTTCCACATGTATCTTGCATTCTTACCTCAGATTCCTTGTTACATCTGGACTGTTCTGTAACAGTCGAAAAGGACAGCAGAAGATGCTACTCTGCTTTTTGCATACCCTAGCAGACATCTAGACTGACAGTGTGCTGCTGGACAGAAGTTTTTTCAATTTTTTTTTTCTGGAATGTTGCTTTTTCCAGAAAACACATGCTTTGCTGTTCCTGAAGGTATTTGTCTTAGTGCATGTGTACAGTGCATCTTATTTATACATGTAGAGTACACACTTGGAATTTATTGACTGCCAGCAAAGCAATTTGGGACATTGCACAATGATTGTTGCCATCAGTCCAGTAGTCCCAGGTGAGCATCTGAAAACAAAGACAACCCTCCCATGCCCAAATTACAGCTATACAGAATTTTGAGACAGTAAAGAACAGCAGCTGCAGAGGGACAGTATTTCTGGTTTCTCTCATAAAGGAAGCATCTCTGAGACCAGAAGCTATGATGTTTGAAGGCAATGTGGCTGGAAAATCAACATGCATGGTAATGTTTTCTCCTGTTTCGGTGGTCCAGTGAATGTAAAAGCAGCGTTTCAGACAAATACTTAACTGCCTTGTTCCTTAGAAACAGAGCTATTTTTTTTAATCTTTGGCCTTATTGAACACTTCAGAGTGCAACAGGAACATAAAAACCCAGCTCTGCATTATAAATATGTACCAATAATCAAGTGGAATATTACACTGTGCTTTATTATATTGAAATTGATTTAACTCTGAAAACGAATTATTTTTTCTTAGAAACTATTTAATACCAATGTCTAAGAACATCTGATTGTGACTTCTGCTGTTCTTTTTCACAGAGCAGACTATAATGTTTAGTATTTTTAGCTGTAATAGAAATAATAAAAGAAATATTTGTTTGTATGCAGATTTTTTGCCTTCAGTTTCGTATCACTCTTTTTCCTTTATTTTTCACAGAAAGAAAAACCGGGAGACACATAATGCAGGTAGGAACGTTATGCTTTGTTGTTTGGTCTGGAAATGAACACAGATAGTTTGGAGCAGTAAAACATATTTTGCATGGAGAAGGTTCCTCCACAGGAGTTTAGTACACTTTAAAAGCCTCACCCTATCAAACACCTTTCTGTGTCCTTGCATAAAGTATCTGTGCAGATTGTTTCTAGTTTGCTCTTTTCCACAGTACAAAGTTAAAGTATGAAGAAGCACCGTGCCCCTGCCTTTCCAAAGCTAGCAAATTAAGAAGTAAACTATTTTAGCTGTGTTCCGTTCCAAAGGAAAATAAGTGCACAGGTATTCACACACAACTAATACCCACCTCTCTTAAAACAGAAACAGGTGTCCCACCTAAGAGCTTCAGAGGCTCCCTGGATTAGAAGTATCCCTCTAGCCTATTCCTAAGGCACCCACTTGGATGTTGACACCCCAGAAATTCTGTGCAAATCTTGGCTGTATGTTGCAGGAGTCTCATCCCTTGGGCAGCACCCAGTCAGTGTCTAGTGCCAATGGCATCTTCTACAAGTAGGAACAGAAAGATGGACTGGGGAGGAGTCTGGCAGGTTTTGGCTCGGTTTATCCAACGAAATTGATGGCAGTTCTTCTTTCACTGAACAGCACAATTGCGTGGTCTTCACAAACTCAGCTGGAAAAACCACTGAGCCGTTTCCATGTGAAGCCTGTGCAATGTAGTGCTCGTTGAGTGTGCTCAGGGTGTGGCCAATTTCTTAGGGATTAAGAAGAGTCGGGAAACAGTCTTATGGAGTTTAAGATTGCTGGCCTCATTGGAATTCCCAGTTCCTGTTTTACTTGTTGATAGCTCTTCAAAATCTTTATCACCTGGGCTGAATTCTGCAGTATGTGGGGACCAGCTCCCTCCAACCCTGTCCTTGCTTACTCATTAATATCTGGACAAGCTGAGTAGAGTATGGCAAATATGATCAAAACAAAAGAGCAGCACTTCAAACACTGTGTTATCTGTATGTTTTAGTAAGATATATAAAGATTAAGTCCCAGGTGTCCTGTGTTTTAGTTTATATGGTAAATTTCTTGCATAAGAAACTTTGTCTTGCTGTGTTTAGTGTGTTTAGGCCTGTCTCTGTAAACGCCAGCAGTCTGTCCTGGAAGACAAAAAAACCCCAGTTGAGAGCGGTAAATTGATGTGACAGGCTACTGAAATAAGACCATGTAAAGTAAATTAGTGAGTCTTCTGTAAAGGGGCAAAATGAAATACACTCACCTGCAGGTCACGGTTTGTTTCTGCGTGCCACCAAAAGCAGAGCAACTGCACAAATCAAAAGGTTCATTTAGCACCATGAACAAACAACTCAATGGTTTGAGTCCTGACAAAGCCATGACAGAACTTTTTCCAGGGTTTTTTTTTTTAAAAAAACATCTAATAGTTTTAATTTTGCATAGAGCATGAAAATATTTCAGTTTAAAAAAAAACCAGCTACATGAGACTTAACTATATTTGAAAGAGGCTGACAGTGGTGGATGGAAAACCAAGATACTGTCTGTAAAAAACATGCCTGGAGGTATTTACACTCCTAAACCTAGAGTGTAGACCCTTTCTGCCAATATTCAGACCTATTGAATAGGTAAATAATGTCACCAGGGGACTTTGAATGAAGCATTTTCTGACCTTCTCCAAAATAGGTAATTCACTGGAAGTACTCTCCATTCAGTATTTTCTTTACTCCCAGTCAGGTAGACCTTGTGGAACAGTTAAACCTTTGGACACAGAAAAGAGTAACTGATAGTCCATAAAGCTAGAGCTTCAGCTATGTTCAGTATTGGCTGGCTGCTCTGTCAATATAAATTTAAAATTAAGCCTGAAGACTGTTAAAATCTACATTATTTCTCTTTTGATGCTAAATTTGACATTAGTGTTTAAGAGGCATGGGTTTGCTTCCCAAATCTGAAACTGATTCTTTTCATAATCTTTGCTCATTTGCTTTCTGTATGCCTGAATTTATTCAATCTGCCTCATGAAAAGGGTGTCATGAAACTGTGTTAGAAAGCAGTTTCCAAACCTGAATTTTGAGTTGTAGGAACTTTTCTTTTTCGTGAAGGGGTCCAAAATATCTCCGCCTTTTAAAGATATTGCTGCTTATGTTGCAGCTCTCGATTCCTGAGTGTTAATTTGATAACTGAGGTTTACTTTGGAGGAATTTTTTTCCTCACTCAGGTTACTCTGGGTTCCAGTGTGTAATGAAATAATGTATTAATGAGCCCTTACGTTGTCCTGGTTGTGCTGCTGTTGTGCTGACTTGCCCAGCCAGATGACACAGTATGTATTATTTTTGCTTAGTGGAGAGACATCGAAAGAAGAAGATTAATGCTGGGATAAACAGAATCGGAGAACTCATTCCCTGCTCTCCAGCACTTAAGCAGGTGAGTGTCCATCCAGAGGTGCAAACAAGTTTCCTGTCAAATGTTCAAATGTTTCTTTGTCTGTAGAAGTATAAATACTTATTTTACTATTTGTATGAGCAGCATGGCAAAACTGTTTGAATTAATATGCTCGAAAATATTACCAGTTATTAGTATTTTTAAAACTATATGTAATAGAATTCCTATTTGGAAGTGCAGGGTCACATGAATGTAGTTACACAGATTTTGAAATAATCAGATCTTATCTGAAAGTGTTGCATATGACTGCTTATTTTTGTCATCCTTCATGTAATGGCTTGAAAGCAACTCAGAAACTGCAATTATAATAGTAAATTAAGACACTCTCCTTGCGAAAGATGAAGCAAGACAAATGGTCTGAAGTTGATGAACAGAAGCATCTTTTTCAAGATAGAGGAATCCCCAGCAGAGATTGTTCCTGCTGAACAGTAGAAGAAATTAAGAAGTGAACAGAGGTTTTGCAGGCAGAATAAGCATCGTTTCATAAAAAGATGATTGTGGATGGGTTATTTTCTCTTCCCATATTCCCCAGTATACTACTTTCAAAATTATGCATATATCTCCCTGGATAGTTGTTCCATGTTTGTTTCTTTCCTAATGAAATATTTACGAGGCAGTATCCTGGAAATTTCATGTGATGTGTATGTTTATTAGTGAACATGAATTTTAGGCTGATCAACAAGAAATGATGCTGGCTGTCCAGGATCTGCAGCTTTAGTATTATCTACCTCTGGGCATCAGAAAGTGTCAGCTCCAGCACTAAAAATGTTATTCTGTAAAATCTCACAGCATTTTAGGGTCAGTATCACTCACAAAACCTGTAGTTCATCTTACATAAACAACCAAACCAAAAAACAACCTCCAAAAAAACCCAACCCAAACTAAAAGAAAACAAACCCTACCCAGTGATATTCAGAGCATATTTTTAAAGTAAAGAACTCTTGGAGTAAGTGCATCCTCATCACTAATGAATTTACAAATTCTAGACCTTTGTCCTAATTTTATATGTGTGTTTTCTTTTACAGAGCAAGAACATGATCCTGGATCAGGCCTTTAAGTATATAACAGAAATGAAAAGACAGAATGATGAACTTCTGTTAAATGGAGGGAACAATGAGCAGGGTAAGTACAGATGCTGCTGGGGGCTCTAGAATTTCTGTCCCTCACTTCTGTGTCTCTGTACTGACTAACAACAAAGCCTGGATCCACAACCGGGAATCCCAAGACAGGAAAAATACAGCTGCTTAGAATATCTTGAAACAAAAAGCCAACTGAATGCCCAAGTGAGTGTTCTTGCACATAGCTATGAGATAATGAAGCAATTGCATTGTGATCTAAAGTAATTACAGAGCTTATAGGTGATATGGCATCATCTGGTAAATTCTGTCCCAGTTTATTCTACTGTAGTGACCAGAATGGTTTCTGAAAAACTTCAGTTCGATTTTTTTTTTTCATCGAAAAAATGAAGCTTTCTTCATTCATAAACCTTCTTTTTTTTCCTCTGAAAAGCTGTAAAAGTTATAATGGCTCATTTTATAAAAATACAATGCATCATATAAAATTTATTTGAATAGATGTGTAAAAGTAAAGTGATAGAAGTATGACAGAAATAATCTTAGAGCTAATGTTGTGGTTTGTGATTTTTATTTCTGTTTTATTGTGATTTTCCCAGTTTGGTGAGCGATCTTCCAAGTGCATTGCCAGTTTTTGTGGCTTTACATGAGTGCTTTGTATTTCATTTTGCCTGTAATTTTTAGATGTAATGAAACTTAATTCTCCTGGAAAGCTGTGAGATTATCAATTAAATAAAAACAGTTTTGGTGTTTGCAAAAAAGCAGGGAAAAGAAAAAGATTAATGTGCTTGTCTTTTCTTCAGGAATTAAACAATTTTGATTAGCATTCAGTTTCAGCTGAGTTAGTCCTAATGTTTTTTTCTAAGTAATTTGACATATCCTGCTATTGGTAATGGAATAGTCTGTGAAATTCATTTACTTCCCCACTCTGTAGAGAGACTTATCAGGATAAGAGTCTTCACTTAGGTTGCACTAACCATTTGAAAAGAACATACATTATTAACAATTTATTAATTTATTTCTACAAATAATTTCATTACTACACAGCATTTATTCTCTAAGTCGTGTGATAACATTATTTCGTTGTTTGCTCTGGTGCTGGTGTAATGGAGTGCTCTCACTGTTTTGTAGCTGAAGAGATAAAAAAGCTCCGGAAACAGCTGGACGAACTGCAAAAGGAAAATGGGAGATACATCGAGTTACTGAAAGCAAATGATATTTGCCTGTATGATGACCCTACAATCCACTGGAAAGGAAACCTCAAAAACGCCAAGGTCTCAGTTGTTATTCCCAGTGATCAGGTTCAGAAGAACATCATTGTCTATTCAAATGGGACTCAACCCAGTGGAAATAACCAGGGAGCATCTGTGCAGGGAATAACATTTAATGTTGGTCATAATTTACAAAAGCAAACAGCCAATGTTGTGCCAGTTCAGAGAACTTGCAACCTAGTGACTCCGGTGACGATTGCTGGCATTTATCCCACAGAAAATAAGCCATGGTCGCAACCTACAGTTTCTCCGCTGGCATCCGCTCAGACAGCTCCAGCAGGGAATGTTCTTGAGCTCTCCACCCCAGAGAACGAGCGAGGTGTGCCCGCCGCTGCTCCTGCCAGCTCACAGAGCACACCTCGACCTGCAACAGAACAGAAACTACAGTGTTCTTCAAGTAATGCACCACAGAATGAGCAAAATCCCCCCAAAAGTAAAAATGATGAGGAGGGCACTAAATCAACAAAGAAAACACTCCCACAGGGAACTGGCCTTCCTTCCAGTGCCTCCATGGAAGCCTCCCAGGTTCAACAGGTGAATGCAACTTGCTCAAACACACACAATTCCAGCAGTGAGCTCCAGGAGAGCTGTGCTATTTCAACAGCGGACACAGCTTGCGTGCCACCTGTGAGACTGTCTGCTGCAGAGAGCTGCTCTTCTGTAAATGTCCTCAAAAGTACAGACGTGGTCAGCAGTGCTGGGACGCCTGCAACATCTGCAGCAGAAGGAGTTAAGGCTGTGACAGCAATAAGCACTCTGGCTGCCAGTCCCCTGGAGAACTGCTGGTCTTTTTCGGGCTCTTCAGGTGTTGGCACTTCAGACTTGAAAAACATGAGTAGCCTTACGCGGATGCCTTCAGCTGGGAACACACAGACCACGTGGACGACTCTGCAGCTGGCAGGAAACACTGTTCAGCCCCTGAGCCAGACACCATCTGGGATAATGACTGCCCTCCTCAACGAGCCAGTCAATGGTGCTGGGACTGTGTCTTCTGCCCACAGCAGGCCTTTGACTACAAGTATCAGTTTGCATGCTTCTCTGCCTGGGGATGGCCAGGCAGCTGAACAGATTGTAGTTACCTTGCCCTCGTGCCCACCCGTACCTATACAGCCTTTAATCAGCCAGCCACAGGTTAAAGCTCAGGCTGCAGGAAATATCCTTCCATTAAACTCAGCTATGCAGGTGATTCAGATGGCTCAGCCAGTCGCCTCAGCTGTGACAGGAGCACCAGCTAACCAGAATGTCATCATTCTCCAGCCTCCAAACCCTGCTCCGTGCCCGCCCATTGTGAGAGCGGAAGTTCCCAGCCAAAACGTTAGTCAGCAGATTGTAATTATACAAGCTGCAAATCAGAATCCTCTTCCCCTCCTCTCTGCTCAGCCTTCTGCTTCTGTTAGAGTTCCTATGAACGGGCAGACTGCAGTCGCCAACTCCAGCGGCTCCATGCAAAATGCCTCTCTTCCACAGACTTTTGGAGGAAAACACCTTGTCCATATATTACCTAGGCCATCCTCTTTGCCAGCTTCTAGCTCTACGCAGACGTTTTCAGTGACAATGTCCAATCAACAGCATCCTCAGACTATCTCATTAAATGGGCAGCTTTTTGCATTGCAGCCTGTAATGTCTTCATCTGGAGCTTCAAACCAAGCCCCTATGCAAATTATTCAGCCCACCACCAGCGAAGATCCAAATACCAATGTTGCCCTCAATACATTTGGTGCTTTAGCTAACCTCAATCAAAGCATATCGCAAATGGCTGGGCAGAGCTGCTTGCACTTGTCTCTCGGCCACCCCACCAATCCTGCAACTGTCAATAACCAGATTGCCACAGTCAACTGTGTGTCATTGCCAACTTCTGTGGCATCTTCAGTGCCTGCAGAGGTTTCGGTATTAACCAGTGCATCTAATTCCATAAATGCTTCCCCGCAAAAAGCGGCTGCTGGCTTGCCATCCAGTGCAAAATCAAAAAGGGCAAACAAAAAGCCAAGCACAAAGAAACACCAAGCAGTCACTAATAAAGTGTCCTGCCCAGCAGTTCCTTGCAAAGATGCAGGGAAGGTGGACTGTGCTCCTGTGGAAACGGTGGCAAAGCCTTCAAATGGCGAAGGGCCGCCGGAAAACGCGCCGGCAGCACCACAGGCTGTAACCACATCGCAGGCGGGTGGCGCGGCCACATCGAGCGGCGTCAGCATTTCTGACTCTCATTCCAAAGAGACTGCGAGCTCTGAACAGGCAGTGAAAACCCCCTCTGCTCCCGAGCCGAGCTCAGCAGAGGCGCCTGCTTCCTCACCGCTGCAGTCGGTGGTGTCAGAGCAGCTGCTGCTCGCTCCACCGCCGGCCAAAGATGCTGCTCCTCGCCAGCAGGCCCAGGGATCTCAGAGCCACCCACCAACTGCCTCTGCCTTGTCGGAGTCTCCCAAACCCTGTGAACCTCCGAACACCTTAACATCCTCTCGTAAAGAAGCACAGGTGACACATTTGCAGGTGGCTGGGACTTCAGCAGCACAGAGCAACACAGCAGGTCATGCTTCCAAGGCAGGAATGATTTCGGAGTCCTGCAACATTGCACAGGATTCCTCAGTGGTAATGCAAGATGCCGACTTGTTAGAGGGACAGGGTCTAACCAAAATGCTGTCTGATCTCACAAAAGAAAGAACAGCTGTGGAAAAAACCTCTTCATTTACTGTTCAGGGGGAGCATTCTAATTTTCCTATGGAAAACTCTAAATCAGCAGAATCAAATGTTGATTTGCCTGAGAAGCAGGAACTCTTGCTGATGAACACGGAAAGTGACACTCTCTCCCAGCATCACTCCTGCGTCTCTGATCAGGAAGTAGTCAGTGCTTCCCTTATCACTAGCAGGCAGGCAGACTCCCCGATGTCAACTAGCTCTGGCAGCAGTCGAGGCTTCTCAGTTGCATCTATGCTGCCAGACACCACCAGAGAAGATGTCACAAGCAGCACCTCAACCAGTACCTGTAACAGCTGCACATTTTCAGAACAGACCGACATTGTAGCTCTTGCAGCAAGAGCTATTTTTGACCAAGAAAGCCTTGAGAAAGGTGGAGGGGGAATACAGGTTAACACAAGGGATGTCATCTCTAAGTCTGAAGTTGCACCTTTGGAAAGAGAGCAACAGCCTTTTAAACCTCAGTCAGTGAAAGAAAACAACACAGGGCCGCTGGAAGCGACACCGAACAAATTCAGTGCTCATGAAACAGTACAGACAAATGTTGACAGGCAGGTTGAGAAGCCGAGCTGCTCTGTAGGAGGTGTGGAAACATCAAACACTCCTTTGCAGATTTCCACTTCCCAGACACCCAGCATAACCAGTCTAAGTGTGAATAATCTGGTACACCAGAGCCGCATTGTCCATCCCCTGGTGAGTTGCTCGAGTTTATCCCAGTCTTCAGAGCCTGCAAGTGTCCCTGCAACTGTGAGCCTCTCCCTTCCATCTAGCACATACATCAATCCATCTCCGGGACCTGCTCTGATGAGTGAATATGCTCAGGAACAACTGAATGCTATCAGGGCAAGCACCATGCAGGCTCCCCAGCTGCAGGAATCACACTTAAAGCAGCAAAACCATGAAGGTCGCAAAGATTCTGCCAAGAGGGCCGTTCAGGATGACCTTTTGCTCTCTACAGCAAAGAGGCAAAAGCAGTGCCAGACAGCACCCATAAGGCTGGAGGGGATGGCGCTGATGAACCGAACACCAGAGGGTATTGCTGATCAAACACAGATGCTGGTCAGCCAGATTCCTCCCAATTCATCCAATTCAGTGGCACCAGTGAGCAATCAAGGGCACGCTGATGGCCTCAATAGGTTATTCCCACCCAACAGCAATTTCGTAACGCCAGCTTTGAGACAAACTGAAGTTCAGTGCGGTTCTCAGCCACCGCTTTCAGAGCAGCCAGGCCAGGCAGGGCAGCACTTGCAGCCAATCCAACATGTCCCTGCCCAAGGCATCTCTCACCTTCACAGTAATCACCCGTACCTGAAGCAGCAGCAGGCTGGGCAGTTAAGAGAGAGGCACCACTTGTACCAGCTGCAGCACCACGTCACTCACGGGGAAAACTCGGTCCACTCTCAACCCCACAGTGTCCACCAACAGCGAACGATACAGCAGGAGGTGCAGATGCAAAAGAAACGGAATCTCATCCAGGGAACTCAAGCCACACAGCTTTCTCTACAGCAAAAACACCACGGAAGTGATCAAACACGGCAAAAAGGTGGTCAGCCCCATCCTCACCACCAACAAATGCAGCAGCAGATGCAGCAGCACTTCGGAGCTTCCCAGCCTGAAAAGAACTGTGAAAATCCTGCAACAAGCAGAAACCACCATAACCACCCTCAGAGCCATATCAATCAGGATATTATGCATCAACAGCAGCAGGATGTTGGCAGCAGACAGCAAGGTTCCACGTCGGAACACGTGTCAGGGCACAATCAGATGCAAAGACTTATGACCTCGAGGGGCTTAGAGCAGCAAATGGTGTCCCAGGCCAGCATCGTAACCAGACCATCAGATATGACGTGCACCCCTCACAGGCAGGAAAGAAACAGAGTTTCCAGCTACTCAGCTGAGGCCCTCATTGGGAAGACGCCCTCTAATTCGGAGCAGAGAATAGGAATATCTCTTCAAGGCCCGAGGGTTTCTGACCAGCTTGAAATGAGAAGCTATCTTGATGTTTCTAGAAATAAAGGGTTGGCGATTCATAATATGCAGGGCCGCTTGTCAGTTGACCACACAGTTGGCTCGGATGTGCAGCGTCTTTCTGATTGCCAAACATTTAAGCCCTCTGGACCCAATCAACAACCGCCGGGCAATTTTGATGTACAGGCGTCAAGAAACAGTGAAATCGGCAATTCTGTGTCATCCCTCCGGGGCATGCAGTCACAAGCGTTCCGAATCGGTCAGAATGCCGCGCCATCCATAGAGAGGCAGAAGAGACTGCCCTACCAGCCAGTACAGGGTATTCCAACAGGGAATACCCTGCCGTCAAGGGAAAATGAAAACACATGCCACCAAAGTTTCATGCAGAGCTTGCTCGCCCCTCACCTTGGAGATCAAGTCAGTGGAAGCCAAAGATCAATCCCAGAACATCAAAGGAACACGCAGTGTGGTGCCTCCTCCACAATTGAGTACAACTGTCCCCCAGCGCGAGAGAGCGTCCACATCCGAAGGGATGGTGATGGCCAGAGCAGGGAAAGCTGCGACATGTCCATTGGGGCAATTAACACAAGGAACAGTTCATTGGCTATTCCTTTTTCGAGTTCTTCTTCCTCAGGAGACATTCAGGGTCGCAATACAAGCCCAAACATCTCTGTGCAGAAGTCCAACCCCATGAGGATGACAGACAGTCATGGAACTAAGAACCACATGAACACACCCGTTTCCAGCAATATGCATGGGGTTGTGAGGCCAACTCACCCTCACCCTGCAGTTTCTCATGGAAACGGCGAGCAAGGGCAGCCTTCTGTTCGTCAGCCAAATTCTTCGGTCACTCAGCGCTCAAGGCATCCTCTGCAAGACAATGGAGGTTCTAAAATACGTCAGCCCGAAAGGAATCGATCCGGAAATCAGAGACATGGAAATGTGTTTGACCCTAGTCTTCCCCATCTTCCTCTGTCCACCAGTGGCAGCATGATCCTCGGGCGCCAACAGTCCACGATAGAAAAAAGAGGAAGCATTGTCCGATTTATGTCTGATGGCCCTCAAGTGTCCAACGATAATGCAGCCCCTGACCAACATACTCTCTCCCAGAATTTTGGATTCCCTTTTATTCCGGAGGGTGGCATGAATCCACCAATAAATGCTAACGCTTCTTTCATCCCACCAGTCACTCAGCCTAGTGCCACTCGGACACCAGCTCTAATCCCAGTTGATCCTCAGAATACACTGCCATCCTTCTATCCCCCTTACTCTCCTGCCCACCCTACCCTCTCCAATGACATTTCTATCCCTTACTTTCCCAATCAAATGTTTCCGAACCCAAGCACGGAGAAGCCGAGCAGTGGAGGTTTAAACAATCGATTTGGATCCATTTTGTCTCCTCCCAGGCCTGTTGGTTTTGCTCAGCCAAGTTTTCCTTTGCTTCCAGATATGCCACCAATGCACATGACCAACACATCGCACTTATCCAATTTTAACTTAACTTCTTTGTTTCCAGAAATAGCCACAGCTCTTCCTCCAGATGGCTCAGCGATGTCACCTTTGCTTTCCATTGCAAACACATCTGCTTCAGACTCTTCCAAGCAGCCCTCAAACCGCCCTGCCCACAATATAAGCCATATTTTAGGTCATGACTGCAGCTCAGCTGTATGAAAACTGGCAGACTGACTTCTGGTCTGATGTGTTGTTTATATATTTAAGAAGAAGGAAGTGGATCTTACTGGCACCCCTGGAGAGACCATTCATAGCATCACTGTTTATTTGCCTAAATGTATGTAGATGGTACCTTCCATATTTATATACACGTTCTATTTCCACCCACCTTACTAACTCTAAAGCACCAGTGCCTATAGCAATGCTTACTTACTAGGAAACAGTAAGGATGCAACATTGAGAGCTGTGCAAATATTGGTTGTTGATTTTCCAACAATCAAGTTTGATGTCCAATTGTCCCAAGGTAAGGGCCGCCCTCAGTAATGCATGGAGTGAGAGCATCTGTATGGGAGACAGGAAACAAGTGCTACAGGTGTTGGTTTGTTCCTGATGTGTTTACCTGAAACTGCACAGGAGCTTGGAATGGTTTGGGTTTCTCTTTTTCCTTTGTAAGATATCTTCAAGAGCCTCAATGCAAGTCAAGTCTGTGTTAACCCAGTGCTGATTGGAAAAGGCATTTGTTGTGCAGCTTTTGTCTGTCTGAAGCTTGTCACATACACTTGACTTAAGGCTTACTTTACATGGTGAAAATTACTGTGTGCTCCCGTGGTCAGCAATTAAAAATACTGTTTTAGAAAATTTAGATTTCTTTAACCCATGACTTTCTGTTTCTAAGAATCTTGTTTGGATCTGTTTCTACAGTGGCTTCAGTTATTACTGAATTCAGTCAATGTTTTAGTGTAGCTCATAACTCCTGGTGCAGTCAGCAGAGACAGCAGCCGTGTTTGCTGCCATTTCATTGTTGATTGCTGCAAGTTACCTCAGGGTGGGTTTTGTACCTTGTTTAGCACCTTCTTAATGTCCTTTTTTTTTTTCCCCTCTACTTTTCTTTGGCCCATGCTCTAACACCAGCTTTCTGCTTTCTGTGAGTGACAGCCCTTTGTCGTACCAGGCAGCACATGGGAGAAGGCCTCAGCCTATTGCATCCCACAAAATGAGTGGGGA
This sequence comes from Oreocharis arfaki, assembly GCA_013398015.1. Lineage (NCBI taxonomy): Eukaryota > Metazoa > Chordata > Aves > Passeriformes > Paramythiidae > Oreocharis > Oreocharis arfaki. The sequence goes on along the minus strand of VZRR01002337.1, from coordinate 69,110 downwards.
TTCCTGGGGCACAGTTTTTACTTGATATTGCTGATAGGATTGAGCCCGAGTTAGTATCAGTACTCTGCACTTGAATGCACCTTTTACCTAAACCTGTGTGGCTGAAGGAGGAACATGGATGAACATGGATGTGTTGAGAGTGAAACACACAGAAGACATTGGGATTTGAGGAAGGATGATGTGTTTGTAGATGCCTGAGAGATGGAGTGAATGTGTGTGCGCTGGCTGAGTCTCCAGTACTTTCACAAATTTTGGTCCCATTTCTTTCAAAGGAAAGGGAAGAATTAGGTAAATTTAATTTATTTAATGTCTCTGCAGTGTGCTTTTTCTCCTAACAGGGCAGAAATATTTGTCTTTTGTGTGTTTGGAAATACCATTCTGGGTTTGATTCTTCAAACGACATGGTAACTTGAGGTTCCCTTGCATGCAGTCGTCCCCAAGCTTGAAATGCTTGTGTGTTGCCCATCAGTGCATCATCTTGCTCCTGGGACCTGTCAGAAGCTCCTGGTGAGGGCATGGGGAGGAGCAGGCTCCCTGGGATTTTTTGTTTTATTTCTTTTTCTTTGAAAGGTGGAAAGGAAGATATTCCTCCATGTCCAAGAACAGGACCCACAAAGAGGGACCTGAAACAATTTTCCACAGCTTCACTGCCCAGACTTTGGTTTTGCTAAGCCTTTTACACTGATCCAGGAAAGTAAGGAGGCTTTAACATGAAAAATAATTGGGCTGTGTCTGTATCCTGTCCTGACAATGTCTCTGCTCTTGTAACCTGCAGTCTGATGTTTTCCTGCAAGGTGAAGCAAAACAGTTCTGATCCTGGTTGGCAATCATGGTTTAATTCAGGTGGAGCTTATCTTAAGACACTAAATCTAAGTGGTGCATCAGTTATCTGTCTCTTACAAATAATTGAGTATTTCAGTTCACAGCAAGGCAGCTTCTCTCTGGCACAGTGCAGTCACTGCCCAAGTGGCAGCCACTGGCCTGTGCAGGGGACAGGGGTTCGGAATGAGTCAGTTCTCAGCCTCAAACCACCTAAGCCAACTGCAGGTCTGGGTGTGCCCTGGTGAGACTCTTGACCAAAGGGGTGTCTGTGGTGCAGTAGGTCTCACAAGGTCTGCATCAGCTGGTGAGGTGAGTTCCATAACAGTGACTGTTCCCTAGGTTCTGGATGGTAAGGATAGGGGGATTGAAGCAGGAGCCACTCTGTATTACACTCTTGTGTGGTCTTTGAGGAGGGAAGCAAACCTGCCCATTCTTGCTCTCTTTAAATGGCAGTCTGTGTGCAGCAATGGGTTTGGCTTTCAGGACGAACTAGTGAAAAATTAACCCCTGGCTTCCAGGACTTTATTATATAAAGATGCTAATCCTGCTCATCATTCCAGACTTTCACAGAAGACCACATTAGTTTCCTCTGCCGGGAAAACTACACTACTTTATGATGTCTGTGAAAACTGGAGAGAGCTTATAAACTTAAACCTGTTGCAACGCTTGAATGTCCACAGATCCACTTGGCCAGATGGGATTCATCCCAGAGTACTGAAGGAGCAAGCAGGACATACAGCAGGACCCTGCTCCATCATCTACCAAAGGTCTGGGAGTCTGGACAGGTCTCTGCTGACGGGAAGGTAGCCAGTGTTATTCCAATCTACAGAAAGGGCAGGAGGGAAGAACCCAGGGAACTACAGACTCTGAGTCTAGCCTGGCTTCCTGGGAAAATCGTGAAGATTATACTGGGTACTGTTGAAAGCAGTTAAGGGATAATGCAGCCATCAGGCACAGGCAACACGGGTTCACAGAGTCCTGTCTAGCTAATGTGAAACTCTTCTGTGATAAGGTCACCCACCCAGGTGGGTGAAGGGAAGGCGTTGGGTGCAATTTTCCTGCATTTTAGTAATGCTTTGGATACTGTCCCTCACAGCATCCATCTGGACAAGCTGTCCAGCTGTGGGATGAACAGGTTCATGGTGTGCTGGGTGAAGAACTGGCTGAAGGGCAGAGCTCAAAGGACTTAGAGTGAATGGGGCTACGTCTGGCTGGCTACTGGTCACCAGCAGTGTTGCTCGGGGCTCAGTTCCAGGGCCAGTTCTATCCAATGTAATTATCACTGATCGGGATGCAGGAGTTGAACAGAGCATTGGCGACTTTGCTGATGATACCAAACTTGGAGGTGCTGTTGGCAGATGCTTTGGAGAGGAATCTGGATAGACAGCCTCCTTGCTCTCTGCAGCTCCCTGACAGGGGAAGTGCTGAGGGAGGTGCTGATCCCTTCTCCGTGGGGTCCACTGACAGGACACGTGGGAATGGCTCAAAGGGGCACTGTGGGAGGTTCAGACTGGACATTAGGAAGCATTTGTTTACCTGGAGTGTGGTCAGACACTGAACAGGCTTGCTAGAGCAGTGGTTGATGCCTCAAGCATGTTTAGAGGCATTTGGACAACATGCTCAGTCCTGAAGTGGATGGAGGCACTCCCGGCAGCTGGAGTGGATCGTCACTGTAGGTCTCTTTCAACTGAAATATCTGTTCTATCCTCTTATTCCTCTGTATTTACTGCTCTTGTCTCAAGGTTAAATGCAGTCCTGAGTATTCACAATAGAGTATGTCAGCTGTGATTTTATTTGGGTTTTTTTCATGCTGTACACCACTTTCTGAAGAGGCAGTAACTGTGTCAGTAAGTTTCACGTGCCCCCTTTCTGTTTACAAAGACAACCAAAACCAGCTCCTCCTTGCTCACAGGATGCCTGCAGTGCAGGGAATCACAGCACAGGCATTTCAGCCATACGGAGACTATTGGGATTTTGCAGGAGCTGCACAATTTTGCAGTGTGTGGCTGAGAAGTACTTACTGTGTGACCCTTGGTCTTCTCTGGAGGATCATGTTTTGTTGTGACAGGGCACTTTCTCATCCTTCTCAGGCCTTTTCCTGAAACCTGATGAGACCAGGATGGAGAAATATCATTTCATTCCCCTCCTTGAACATGGCAATTTCTGTTGAAGTTCTCTGTGAGTCTCCTTACGTGCTGTAAGTGACGCTAAATGATCCCGTGGGTGTGGGATACGGAGACTGCTGTGAGAAGAAAGGTAGGCAGACCTCTCTGTGAGGGCCTCGTATCATCACATTCATCCAAATTCTGGTATTTACACTGCTGACTGGCCTTCAGATAACTTTAATTAAAGGAAAATTGGATCTGTTGTGTAGCCTTTTGGTCTACTTGACTGTCCAAGATGGGCTTTGAATGCTGAACCTGGCCTGGTCCCCTGGTTTGAGAGCAGCTTGTGGGTTTCATCTTCTCACCTGTTCACACTCTTTTGCCTTTAGGAGGAATAGTGGAGGGACTGGATATTTCACATCAAAAGGGAGGAAATTAGATGTTAAATTTCTGTTAGTTTTTAATTATTAAATTGTTTGGGATTTTCCTTGTCACTGTAAACTAATCCTGCCTGCCATTCCACATCCACCAGGCTTCTTGCACTTCATTTTGTAGGTCAGTTTGTGGCACTGACACATTGGTGTCTCAGTCTTTCCTCAGGGCCTCAGGTTCTGCTCTCAGGAAGAGGAGCAATTGCAACATCTTACAAGTCCTTCTTTTCTTTATTTTTCCTTTCCTCTCCCCTTGAACCTGTTGTGCTTAGCTGTCAGGTTGATAAGGCTCATCCTACCTTGATCTGTGCTTGGAGAGAGCAGTTTGAAAAAGGAGCTTCTGCAGATGGAATGGTTTGCTCGTTATGAAAACCACTTGACAAGCAAATACATTTTCTTCAGCAAGCATCAATGACAACAATTATTTATCTTTTTCTCCTGAGGACTACCCAGCAATTAACGGTTCCTTTGTTTTTCAAGACGTACTCGGAAAAGATTTTGTGGGTTAGCCTGAGATTTGCACGTTCCCTTCCATAATACTTTTTTTGAAGGTTACTTACACAGGGTTTATTTTGGCTTTGAAGGAAGGAAAAATACCCAACACTGCTTAATTTAGAAAAATCAGCAGTGGAAGGGAAAGGTTGGGCACTACCTCTGGGGTGGCACTGCCACAGCTGACAGGCATTGTGTGGCTGTGGGTTTCAGCTTGGCCTAAATGACTTTAACAAACAATAATGAATAATATTGGGCTGGATTGCATGTATGTCAGTGTAGTCCATACCAATCCCTTAAACAGTCTAGGAGAGTAAGAGCAGAGATAGACTAAGTTGAAAGCAGGCAATAAAATAGTAATGTGTTAATATTTATATACCTTCTCTTGAGAGAAAGGACCTCGTTTAGGAACAGTTAAAGAAAATAAGAACTGAAGTGATTTCAGCTGGGGGGCTGAGCCTTACTGGAATGGGTTTTCCAGCTCGTACTTCCAGCTTGTCACTGTGCTGCTGCCCAGGTGGAAGAGCACCTCTCTGACAAAAAAATAAATGCACTGTGCGCAGAGTCCCCTGAACTTTGCACAGATTTCCTACTGCACTTTAAAGCTGTGCTGCTGCTGCTGTGGTTGGTGACTGTAGTGCTGTTGCAGGAAACAAGTTGTGTGGCAGGGCAACTTGCAGAGGGCATGGCTGGAGAAGAGGGGCCATTTAATTATTTCTGGTGTCCTGTTGTCTTTTCTCCTTTTTCTGAGGTACTTGTGCAGCCCTGGCTCAAGGACTGTCAAACTCCTGCTGTTTCTGGGTGACTGAGTGTGCTAAGAGCTGTCATCTTTTGCTGTTCCCCTAATAAGTTTCATGCTCATCACTTTAATAATGATCTCACTTTCACTGGCGAGACAGAATAGAATTGAATCCGTTTATACCAGATCAGTCATGTTTGTTTTGTTTCCTGACACAGTGCTATAAGGAGCTCCATTCCCTTCTCCCACTGCCATGATCCAGCATGGGTAGCAGACAGAGGTTTGAGTGAGGGTGTTTTCAATTTCCTACTGCCTCTGCAATCTGTAAATTGGAAACCTCAGAGCACCAGGGCTTTATTCCCACTCAGAGTAGGTTACTCTGTGAACTGGTGAAAGACTTAGCAGAGATTTTTTGGTCCTGACAACACAAATTCATACTTTCTGTGAGCAAGCCCTGCTTATTTACATAGATACCATTTATTATTTGCTGATACCAGTTTTTCTGAGATAGATTTTTTTTTAAAGGCTTTTTTTCCTGCCTCACCAAAAGTATCTTTACAAGGTTTCCAAGTTTGCAATATGTGCTGCTGTTCTGGCAATGACAAGTGTGAAACAACAGAGCTCGTGGGGGGTTGGACCCTGTTCCTGCCTCCTCACTGTGAGAAGGGAAGCAAATATGGATTTTGCCACAGGAGATTAATCAAAGATGCTGTTGCCCTCCACAATGTAAATTATTTATATTCAGTCCAGAGTATTCTGCTGTGCTTCTGTTTTATACAGCTGTAAATGACTTGGATACGGTCCCAGTGGAAAGTCCTCGCTATTTTGTAATGGAAAATAGGAACTCTGCAGTAGAAATCTATAATGAATGAACAGGAACATCATCTTCCAATTGTAAATAAGATCTTGCTCTGTTTATTTTGACATCTTTTTACAAATGTGTTGCATTCAGGTGTAAATATCCCAAACCATGATCTTGTTCAGAGTTCTGAGATTTCTATTGTTAAATGTAATACTTTGTTTAATAGTTGTAATAATTATTTGTATAGATATGAACATGATAGTATTTTATTAAAAAAAAAAAGAAAAGCACTCGTTGAATATTGTGTTCTTGTTGGTACAGCTTCTTTCCCCATGGAAAGCCAGGCCATTCACTCTTAAGTATAGATAAAAATAAGAGCTTTGCTTTGAGACTGGGAATTTACAGTCTAAGTTTTCCACTGATGTATATTCTCTGCCTATATCAGAGTTATGCACCACATTATTTGTACATTCTCTGCCTATATCAGAGTTATGCACCACATTATTTGGAGATAAAAAACTATGTAATTCAGGAGAAATAAACACTGATCCTGTAGTATCTAAAAAATACATGGCAGGTGCTGTCCCTGCCCCAGTGACAGCACGCACTGTTGAGATACAACTTCATCTTTATAAAATGCTTCTCATCACCATCCCTTGCATTGGTTTTGAAGTGGTCTAAGACAGTTGTTTTGTCACAGTTTGAAGCTAAAGGATGTGGTTTGGATGAGAGCAGTACAGAGACCCTGCAAGGTAAGTAAAGGCTTTTTTGGGAGATTGCACAATACTGAATTACTAGGAAACAATTCTTTTCAGGGGCTCCAGAAAACCTGGCTTGTAAACCTCAAAATTCTTGCAGGTTGCCTTTAGGGAAAGTCTTAATTGTAAAAAAAGCTGAAGTTTAGTATGAAGACGGAGGAGCTTTTGTTCCTTCAGTGACAGCCCGCGTGTACAGTTCAGTCATAGCAGAGGGGAGGGGAAACAGGACACGAGGCAGCTGTCTTCCCCTTCCACACTGCAGTGCGTTCCCCCTGCCCTGGCTGCTCTGCTCTTCTGCCAGCCCAGAGGCTCGAGGGGGAGTTGTACCAGCTCACATGACCCTGGTAGTTTTCCTAACCTGTGAAGGGGGTACTGGTATTATGCAAAAGCTGTTTCTTTCTCCTTTGAGTTGTACTGGGCAGAACAACTTAACCTACATTTCCTGAGAAAAAAGGGAATATATGAAATGTAAGGAAGAAGATTTTTACAATGAGAGTGGTAAAACACTAGAACAGGTTGTCCAGAGAGGTGGTGGATGCCCCATCTTTAGAAAGGCCTGGTTGGACTAGGCTTTGAGCCATTTGCTCTACTGGGAGGTGTCCCCGCCCGTGGCACCATTTGTTTCCCTTTCAGGAGTGCTGGCAGCAGCTGATCCCGAGCACGAGCACAGCAGGGACTCCAGGAGCAGCCCATGGGCAGCAGAGAGGCCTCCTCACCGCCCAGCACAATTCCACGGTGCTGCTCTGCTTTTACCCCTACACATATCTCTCCCTCGGTGAGCAGAAAAAGGTGAGAAAACAGCAGCATGATCCCTGCAGATCATGGAATGAGGGTCCCCTATATGCCCAGCAAGCTGATCATCCTGCCCGAGGGCAGGGGCCCGGAGAAGGACAGCAGCACTCATGACAAGCTGCGTTTCTGGGGCAAGGGCTGCAGAGCCAAGCGTGCCTGGGACAGCTGGGAGCACACACTGCCCGGGTGCCCAGCCAGAGCCCCAGCAATCGAGGGCTCAGGCGGCCACTAGGTGGGAGAGCTGAAGCACGAACAGAGCCCCGCAGGCAGGGCAGAGCTAAGAGGAAATTTTAAAAATCGATGCGTGAAGCTGGAAGCACAGAAGCAGCAGGGAGACGATTCCAAACCTTCCTCCCATCTCTCAGGCTTGAGGTGCCTTTCCTCGTATTTAATTGAATTCTGCCATGGTTTTCTGTTCGTTCTGTGCTGTTCTCCAGCCTCCCTCTCCCTCCCTGCTACCACCTTACCCTTCCATGCTGTGCTCATCTCTGCTCAGCCCAGCGAGCCCATATGCTGTTCCACCTCCTACGTCGAGCCTTCCAACTGCTGTTCAACATTATTTTTTCCTTGTATTTCAATTTAGAGAAGATAACCAGCTTCCTGGCTAGAAACAAATACAAGCTTGGAACAAGGTCTGAGAGATTACAAAAGGTCGTAGAGATTATGAAAGACACAGGGAGAAAGAGTATATCTTATAAAAATGTGTCCCCAGAACTGGAGAAATTTGGGGGCTCACAGATCCTCCTTCAGTCTGGCACAGCTATCCCGACACTCTCTGGAGCAGCACAGCTCTGCTCGGAAAGATAGAGACTGGCAGCCTCTTGTGTCATTCCTCCTCCAGCCCTCTCATCACCCTGCCCAAGGGACTACAGTGACAAACAGGAGTGTCTGTTTTTTGCCTCACAAAGGCAATTTGGTTAAGAGAACAAGCTGCTCATCCACACCTATGCTAAGGAAACGCCTGTGACAGTCCCAAGGATGGCTGCAGCTGTGTGACACCACTGGGCACCCCTCTGCCCTGATTGCCATCTCTGCTGCTGCTGAGAGTAGGAGCAAGAAGAATCCAGATTAACCTGCAGAGCAGGGAAGCAGGGACATCCATTTTATTGACCATCTTGACGAACTCTGACTTAGAAAAAAATAAAAACCAGCTGGTGCAAAACTGTTCAGGGAGATACAGACTCTTGGAGTAAAACATCACCAGAGTTCTGCTTTAGTAAGCAGAAGTGGAATGAAACCTTTGCATCACTGGCTACATGCACATACACCAAAGTAAAAATGCTCAGGCAATGACAAGAATAAGGACAGCAGGCCTCAAAGAACACTTTTTAATTGCAAATTAGCAAAACAGGTCCCATTTTAGATGCAAGGCCTGAAATAATTCATACCTTATTCTCGTTTTTTTAAATAACTAAGAAACTGGAAAGAATGCAGAAACCATTAAAAAACTCATTTCGTATTCAGACAAGTTGGAGAAGAAAGTTTGGTCCAGATCTTTAGCTAAAGAGCTCAACCCCAACTGCCCCAAAACCTCCTTCACACTCCCGGCCCATAAGGGAACCTGCTTTGCAAAGGTTGTCCAAAGCAAGCCCATGGGAGGAGAAAGCCTGAGGCTGCTGGAAAACCTCCTTGTTCCACCCTGCTCCTTCGGCAAGGCACACAGCAGGAGCCAAGGGCTGCCACAGAAGGCTGTGGCTTTGCTGTGCGGCGTCTCTTAGGGTCGCTTGAGGAGAGCACTTGTGGTGCCGTGACAGAGAACAGCACACTGACAAGTGCCAGCACTGGAGCTGCCAGAGGAGTGTGGCTGTTCAACACGAGTGACAGAGAGGCTGCAAGAGCAAGGCAGGGGGCTCTGAGTCTGACAGAGCCCTCACAGGCAGCTCTTGTTCACCACCTCCCAGCAACGCTGCAGCCCCAGTACCATGGCTCCCCACCAGCTACCGGAGGAGTCTCTCCAACAAAAAGAAGAAAACAGAAAACACAGTGCCCCACTGCCACCTTGGTTTGGCATCCTTTGCTCCCTCAGCTGCTACAGGACAGGAACCAAATGCTCTCCCTGTGCTGCTGAAGGGACTCTCCGAAGGCAGCAGCCTGCAGGGTGCAGGCATTAGCTCCCAGTGCAGGAGGAGCTGCATGGCACTTCTCAAGCCTGCTCACCAGAGAGGAAGTGGAGCACATCAGCAGGAAGGAAGGGAAGCAAAGGTCTCTAACATGCCTCGCTCCTGTTTCGTCCCCCATCACTGGCTCCAGCATCCACTGCACCCACAACCCAGAGGGCTGTGTATTGGCCTTGGCCTCTGGATCAAGCCTGTCCCAGAGGATGCGGTGGGAAAGGAGCAAACGCCGTCTTCCCTCCTGGTCCCACCTCAGTTACCACAGCACCCCTTCATGCCTGCTGTGGGATCCAGCTCCCCTGCTCCCACCGGGCTCCTGGCCAGGGAAGCAGGCTCATTCCCCACAGACCAGTGGCCCGGTGCCTTTGGCTGAGTGGTTTGGGACACCTCTGCGCCCCCGTCCCTGGGGACTCAGAACACCGGGATCTTGTCCCTGCGCACCGTATCCAGGTCATCATCCAGGGTCAGCAGGACCTGAGGAGGAAAGTGCAAGCCAGATTCAGGTCTTGGTGGCTGGGGAGGTCTTCCTTTCAGATCTCCAGGCCTTGCTTTTATGGGAGGTATTCACAAATCCATGAGTCACTGGTCACAACAGCAGCCCCTCAGCTTCCCCACAACAGCTGTGTGACCCACAGCCCCAGAGGGAATTTGAGGCCAGGAGGCACCAGGAGAGAAATACAGTAAAGGAGAAAGCCTGAACCCTGATCCCACTGACAAGGAGCATCCCACTGTGAAGGATGTCTGGAGGTAGAGCCAAGCAGAGGAGTTGGGGCACTTCTGTGGAGTTCTGGAGCAGTCACAGCTCCATGTGGATAGAGGAGAGCAAGGTCAAAGAGGAGAAGGTGAGGCCATCCAGCAGAGTGGGAGGCTCAGCAGGACTCACCAGAAAGGAGAAGAACAAGGCAGCTGCAGAGAGGAAGTGCCAGACATCGTGGTCATCAAAGAATCCCAGCAGGATGCATGGCCGGTTCTTTTCCCGGGACTCAGCTGGAGTCTCCTAGGAGGGCAGGCAGAGGGTCAGGACGATATCCACCCATCCTGGGCCCTTGCTGGCCACACTGGACCCTACAGGGATGACCCTGTCTTAACCCTCCAAGCAGGATCCAGGAAAAGGTGCTGTGCTGGCCAGACACGTGGCAAGGGCGGGCCATGAACACAATGTTATACTTGGACCTCAAAATGGATCTAAGACCACAACCCACATATCCAAGGGGAATCCTCTGGTCTCCACATCTGAGGTCCCACATAGCACAAGCTGCACAGCCTCCACCAGACCACCCTGGAGCATGCCCTCATTTCCATGGAGATGGATGTGACATCCTGTTAGAAGGCACCCTGTCAGGATTTAATGGCCTCCCAGGTCACCAAGAGCCCTAACAAGCCCAGGCAGGCTGACCTGGTTGACCCCAGGTGGCCATCTGCTCCTGGAATGTCTTCCACCCAGCACTGGTCAGGATTTTCCCAGTTTTCCTTCCAGATCCCCAGCTCCTCCTCTGTCCCCTAGGAAGGACCAGTCACCTCTGGATCACCTGGGTCATAAACAGCCTCTACACAGCTACAGTCATTTTTGGCTCAGCACAGCTTCCCATGCTCCCTTCAGAAGTCTGCTAAATGAGTTGAACCATTTCAACTCCCTGTGAGCAGCCCAAGACTCTTCTCCAGAGTCTTTTTTGTGCAAAACAAACACCAGGAAGGAAAGATGATGAGACAGAGACAGACAGGAGAACAGAAAAATGGAAATTTACCTCCCAGCTGCTGAGGGTCTGGAAGAAGAAGTAGAGGGCAGCTGCCCACACCACTGCCGTGGCCACGATGCAGAACATGGGGATGGGCAGGAGCTTCTCAGAGCTGCGGAGCTGCAGACAGGGACACACCCTGAGTTCTTCCCAGGGGACAGAGCCATGCACAGGGCTCACACACCAGCCTGTACCACCTGCATCTGTGAAGGGCTGCCAACCCCCAAAGATACAGCCCAGCCACCCCTGAAATGCCTACACACCACCCCTCCCCAACACCCTGCCCCACCCAGAGCCCCACAAAGGTCCCTCCACACCCCTCTGCAGCACCACAGGAACCCAAACTGCAGCCAGAAAAAAGGCCCATCCCTTCCCCTGTGGAGACAGGGGCCTCAGGGACAGCTACAGCTGCCTCCTCTTACCTTCATGATGATGTAGAAGGCCAGATAGAGCAGCAGGTTACAGATGAAGATTCCCAGTATGTAGGAGGCGAAGTCTCTGGGCCGATACACCAGCCCAAAGATAGCACTGAGAGAGAGGACAGAAGGGACATCAGCCAGCTTCTCTTACTGGGGACAAGGTACATCCCCAAACTGACAGCCACACACTGTTCCACCCCTGCCCAGGACTGCAGGACACAGCACCACAGCCACAGCACCACAATTCCCTGGAGGAAATACATTGTTTGCCTCTGCTCCCAGGCAAGGAAATTTAGCCATGGTCAGCTGCTGAAGCAATGGAGACACCAGAGGACAGGCAAAGGCCCTGGATTGCTTCCAACCCATGGCCAAACACATCTCACTCAGTAAGATCTGGCCCTAGACCTGTACATTCAGCTGAAGACATGTCCCTGAGAAGCAGCTTTAGTGGAAAGCAAGAGCCTGGGGCAATGATTTTAGGTCTCATCCAAGAGCTGATCCCTCCCATGCAGTTACTGCTCAGCCAAGCTCTGTGACCGAGTGTCTGTCAGGTCTCCTGCACCTTGGCTGTGCCAGAGAGATCTCCCAGCTCTGCAGGAAGCACAACACAGCTGAAACACGGAATTTGAAAATTAAGGTTTTTAGTTAGAGGTTAGCTGGTGGAAATTAGTAAAAGTACATTTAGCAAATGAATTTAGTTGAGGTTAATTGAAACCAGCTAGGGTTAATAGCAGAACTAAGCTTGAGATAAGTTTTCAAGATGTAAGTAATTGATTGCTTGTCATTTTATATTTGCTCAGCTGCGCTTGGAATGAGGAGCAGAAAACACTGATTAACAGATCTAAAGAAACATAAACAATTGCTAATTTTTCTGTTTGAAAACCCATTCAAAGTAATAAGAATAAGAATCAAGTGATAAATGCATGCTGTCTAAGAACTAGAAAGGCAGAAAGGTCAAAGTGAGGGAGAAGAGGCCTACTTCATTTTTTAGGACCTCCCCCATATATTAGACCACCGACCCAATTCGAAAGACAAACCACACATGCTTAATTGTTTTTAGCTAATTATAATACGAAGCGGGGAATGGGAGGTGTTGATGTTATGCATATGCATTTTATGTTATGAATATTTAGAATTGTTGTAGATAAATGGACTTTGTATTGTTTTTTCGGGGCTCTGCGTTGTTAGGGAACTACCCCACGCAGCTGCCTGGCGCTGAAATAAACATACACTTTCTAACCCTGTTAGAGAGTCTTGTCCGTTTCAGTTGGGTATTGATATTAGGTTAATACCCATATTTTGGTAAATCACAGCAGCCCAGTAGCAGACCAGCCCTGCACAAGACACAAGACATGAGACAGCGCCAGCTGAAAAGCTCAGGGATGCTCCATGTCGCTCTAGGCTGCACTGCATCCCATGGATCTGCCTACCACCCTCAGATCAGCCTGCCTGCCAGAACACGGCAGAAGGGCCCCAGCACAGGATCATTGCACAGACACTGCTGCATCTCCCCATCACTCCAGGCCACCTGTGTGCCAGTACCAAACCCTGCTGCCCACATGCACAAATACACAAGGCACCAACATGCCAGTACTTACAAGGACCAGTTGACCACGTTCCCAACAATGAGCAGCACCATCCTGTCCTGGAGAAAAGACACTGACGATCAGATGAAATGAAAAGGGTATGCAAAAAGAGGCCTTTGCCGCAGAAAACTCAGGAGAGCATCATGTGAGGGTTTGGAGTCTGGTTCCTGCAAACACACATGCACCTGGCTCTGTGGGAGCTCTTGTCAGGTGGAAACTGCTCTGACCCTCAAAAATTTTAGAAAGTGTTGCAAAGAGACTAAACATCTAAAAAAGGACAAGCTCAGCACCTAAGGGATCAGCCTCAGGAGGTTCTGTGAATCCTTTGACCGCTTCTACTGTTTTTCTAGTTAGATTCCTTCCCTCCCACTGTTCTACAAAAGAATTACTGCAGAGAGCAAGGACGTGCTTGAAAGAGGCAGCAGGGGAAGCTTTGGACAGCATCCTGCACAAATTCAGAGCCCCTTTTTTCTCCCATCTCACCATTAGCTAGGGAAGCACTGTAACTACAGCAGGCAGAAGGATTTTATCTGTGGGGCATGTGTATTTATGCTTACAGCTGCTTCCATGATGTAGCTATTTCAGACTGGCCAGGCTTACTTCATGCCTGAGTGGACCGAGTTTGCTTATTCAGAGATGGGAGAATAAATAAAAAAATTAAGAAAGAGGATGCTCATAGGTAAAAAGCTCCATTTGGCTTCAAGTGCTAATTATCACTCTATGCCAAGGAGAAAGCAATCAGTGGGATACAAGGTAACAGCCACCTTTTCTTACCTTTTTGCTGTATGCCCTGAGGTGCTGCAGAAATGGCAATTGCTTTTGCTTAAGCCACAAAACCAAAATAGCTGCAGCCTTCCCCAGAGAGGCTGCACTGCACAGAGCCTCATACCTGTTCCTCTGAACGGATGCTCCCAGAGAGCAAATCCTGTCATGCTTGTATCACCTTTGCTCTGATGTTTTATTCACCAAGGCTGAGATCAGGGGAGGCCTGAAAGTTGGGGGTAAACCACTCCAGCAGAGACCTACACTTACCCAACCACTTTGGGGGAGGGAGAACAAGGGAAGCAAGGACCATCACTTTTTCAAATAGCCCCACCTCTTTCATCTGCACATTGCCTAAACAGTGAGAAACTGCTGAGAGGTGCTGGGATGAGAAGTCCCCTACCATGTACATTGGTCGGCTGCACTGCTGGATACAGTCCGTGTACAGCACCATCACTGCTCGCCGAAATATGCCCAGGTCTGTCAAAGGAAAGGATAAAAAGTCAGAACAGCCAGCACAGTGAGCTCTAAAATGCCTATGAGGAAGAAGCTGACACCCACCAGCTGACAACAGAGAACCCAAGGTGTCAGCAGATTCATGTCTTGCCCTTTGGAAGCAGTCCATGCTGAGCAGAAGGGAAGCCACCACACCACGTGGATGGCATTTGGACAGAACAACAGGTTACAACAAAAATAAATTTTAAAATCTCCTCTACACTAGCACTGCCCAGAAGTCACACAGGCTCTGCCTGTATGCATGGAGGCTGGCTTTGCAACCCCATCTGTGGAAGAAAGGTATGTGTATGTGGGAAGGGGGAGAAGTCAGAGCATGGAACAAGCTGCCAGAGCAGGGAAACAGCAGAAACAAGTCCCACAGGCTTTAGAGGGTCCTAGAAGGGCAGAGCACACTCAAGACACTCCTGCTCTCAAAATCATTGCAGAAGCTTCACTGCGGAGCCATCAGTGGCAGTGGGGATGGACGGACATGCATGAACACAGATGCTCCCCTTTAGCCACAAGGCAGAGCTTGGAAAGGCTCCTGCACCAAGATCTGAGCTCTCCTGTGCTGCATCACTCCCTTCCTGCTAAGAACAGGACAGGCAGTGCTGCTGGCAAACTGGTTTCACTTCCCAAGAGCTGACCCCAGGTGGCACACGATCCTGCCTCCCCAACACATCCATGCAATCCCTGGCTGTTACACCTCAGCACGATCAGTTCAAGAGGGAAAAAGGAAAGCTGCGGACCGTTACCTGAGTCAGGGCCGTCTGAGGCAGACAGGAGCAGAAGAGGAAGGAGAAATAGGTTTATAAGCAGAGCATGAGAGCCAGGCTCCCCAGCAGACCCTCTCCCCCCCCCTCACCCCATGACAGGGTGTAGGTCACCCCTCTGAGCACAGCACTAGGGAGAGCTGCAGCTGAAGCGCAGCTCCCTCAGAGCCCAGCAACCCTGCCACCACAGAGCACACAGCTCCTGCTGATTCCCACTGCTTTGGGAAGCAGTAGCACGAGGATTTCAGAGGCCAGGAAAGCATCAGATGGATAAGAGGACAGGGTAGCCCAGAACAGGGGCCACAGGACTGTGCTGCACAGGCGGGTGAGGACGGGAGGCACCCGCACACCCAGGAGGAGACGGTTCGGTCACAGCACTCACCGATCTTGAAGCGTCCCATGTAGTAGATCTGGGTGCTGAGAGCCAGCGAGGCCAAAACGTGGATCATTGAGAAAATAACCCAGAACCACATGTCATTTTTCCCAAACACCTGGAAACAAAGACATTTGAAAAGCAAACTGAGCCCTCGTTCAGCAGGACAATCCTTTCCTGTCCTATGTCGTCATGGAAAAGAAACCCCTAAAACTTCCAACCAGAAAACAGATCTATAAATTCAAAACAAAGTCCAGAGGAGCAAGAGGAGCTCAGCATCCTGGAGAGGAGACTACTCTTCCTGAATGCCCCTTTAGACAAGACTGGAAGGACAGCAGCTGGCCCAGGGAGCAGCAATGCAGGGACTGCCAGGCCAGGCAAGCTCTCTCTGCTGAGCCAGGCAGCAGCTCTCTGGCCAGGAGGCAGATTTTTACAAAGGCAGTCAAGGGAACCAACCATTACTTTAACAACTATACTGAAGCAGACCAAAAAGGACAGAACTGCTCTGCAGGCAATTGCTCCTACTGTGCACTTCCATTTTATTTAAGGACTGGAAGTAACCTGCAAGCGCAGGTTAATGCTATACTAAAACCCTAATTTTTCATTCATACAACAAGGAGTCCAGAAACTCTTGATCTGCCATCAGGCTGTGACCACTCCCCTTCCCTGGGGAAAAGCACTCGCCTGAACTTTTCACTTTGTGTGGGCAGAGAAAAAAAACCACACACCAAAAAGCAAGCAGAAAAGCCGCCTCTCCATGAACGGAACAAGGGAGACATGCTGCTTTCAAGGTCCACCAAACAGCTTCAAAGCATGCCACAAAAGAAGACAGAGCAATCCATAATAAAGTCTCAGTGTTTTGAAACTGGGTTGTCAAGATCTACTACACCTATCAAGAGATTCCTGGGAAGTCCCAAGGTCACCAGCTCCTCCTGCATGCCTTATCCCACAGACAGTCTCGCAAACAGAGACCTCTGCATTATGTGGTAGTGAGGAGCTGACAGCCCACTGGCATCCAGCTACTAGTTCAGGGCAGGAATTCCATGGATTTTGCTTGGTTACTGATGAAAGAAAATGAGTCCTTCAAAAGACGGGAAGCAGAGACCTCCAAGGTAAAGCACAGGCTGGGGATTCTGGTGAGCCCAGCTCAGTACTTGCAATGCTATGAGCAAACGGGCAAAGTCCTGTAGCTTCTGCTCCAGTGCCCTTCCATAGGCAGGTACTCCAGGAATTTGCCTGAGAGCCCCCCAGACATTATCCTAGCCTGCCCCCCCCTCCAAAGATTGAGAGGCCAACTGCAGGAACTGTGTCAAACAACACAGAGTTTTCCAAAGGGAAGAAATAGGCACAAGCAATCAGGTATAAGATACCTGGTCTTGGAAGCTCAGGCAGCCTCACCCCTCCTCCCTCCAACGTGAATCACGCCACAGGAAGACTATCTGTGTGCTTGGACACGTACATCTGGATGCATGAATTTCTCCTCTTGGGAAGGATGGCATGTGGTGGTCAAAGCCCGAAAAAAAAAGCTCACCTAGAGGAAACTGCTCTGCTCTTCTCCAACCTGAAAGCTAAGGGAAAGGGAGGAAGAAAGCCCAGCAGAACTGAGAATTCAAACGCTAACAGCTGCTCAACACACTCTTTTCCTACTCTGCTACTTTCCCCAGCCATTTGCACACTTAAGCTGTGTTCCCAGCCATGCCACCTCCTTCCCAGAGAAGCAGGTGGGTAAGAGGGAGCCATACCACTCCAAGGACAGCCAGGGAGATCACCACAGCAAACGAGGCATAGGCGGAGTAGGCGCTGGCATTGATGTCTGGGTGTCGGGTCTGGTAGAGCTTGAGCATGCACAGTCCTGCGATCATGTACATGAAGGAGGTGTCTGTGGAGGGACACAACAGAAACAGTGCAAACAGCTACTGCCAGTGGCCCCAGAAAGCTGCTCCAAGAGCACACAAAGCATCAGGGATCTTTGCCTGCCAGCCTTGGGTTTGGCCCTGCTGTGGCACTATACTGTACAGCACTTTGTGCTTTGCCACCTTGCAGCACATCTTCCTTTCTCTGGGGCAACAAGAACTAAAGGGGATCAGAAAGTAAGTGCCCACAGGGCATCACAACCTCCTGACTGAGCTTTGAAACAGGCAGGCTCCAGGGAGACTTGCAAGGGTAGAGGGATGGGAAACGTCAGCAACTCAGCAGGAGACAGAACATGGCAAATCCTAGCTCCAGCTCAAAAGGAGAAAGGAAACTCAGCTTACCAAACTGGAAATTGGAGTAATTAGGGCAGACGTGGTAACAGGCACTGAGCACCCCTTCCATCATCAGAGCAATGCCCATAGCATAAAAGAGACCAAAATGCTTTGGGATCCCATAGTCCTGGAAGAGAGCAGAGCTGTGTAGTAAGTACTGTCACTGTCCTGATCACAGGCAAGCCTCCATTCTCCATCACCTCATCCCTCCTAATTCCTACACAAGTCCTCCAGGCACCAGTGCAGCACAGTGCCCTGTGTGCAACCATGGGCTCTGATTTAGACACATGGCATAGCCAGGTGAATCCACAGGCGAAAAAACCCAAGCTAATCACACTGAAAGTTCTGGTCTGAGGACCTCAGTGTCTTGGTACTGACACCATAAGACTGAAAATCTCTGTCCTGTACCTCAGCTGTGTTACATCCTCCCCAAAACTGAGAGAGGACTGTGGGCCCAGAATTGCTCTTGTGGTCAGTAGGGTGTTAAAGTATCTGAGGAACAGAACCCACCAGCCAATGTGAGAAGGCATTTCCACCACAATTTGGCCGAGATCTCACCTGAAAACCACAAGCAGCAGACCATTACAACTGCTAATGTCTTTACTTGCTACCAAGCCCATGAAAACAGAGCTGCTTGTCTCCACAAACCACCAGCTCCTCTGCCCAAAGAGCTGCAGATTTCTCCATCCTCTCCCACAAGAGACTACAAAAGCTCTGGCTACCAGCAGCTCTGCTTCAGAGACTAAGGCAGCCAAATTCCTCTGAGTTATCATAAGCAGCTGTTGTGTAAGACAAATCAAACATCACTATAAAGAGATGCATTTTGAGACACTCCTACTGTCCCAGTTCCTCCACAGTGAGTGCTGCAGGAAAAGCCAGAGCTGTGGGAGTCCTTCCTCTACTAATATTCTTGTCATCTCAAGCTCAGGCTGGGTCACCACCGCAGTATGGACACACTGTAAGCAGTAAAGCACTGGGGTGTGCAGGAACATAAGCGCCCCACCTAGGCCCTTTTGCACAGCAGGAGAAAAAGAGGAGGATTCAACCCTCCAGCAAGGAAGGCAAGTGGAAACCCATCGAGTATCGCTCTGCTTTTGGAGTTCACTCCATGTTCCCTGCCTCCACTCAGCCCCAGGCAATCACGCTTCCTACCAGGGTGTAGATATCTTTCATCTCCATGGCCCGGCGGTGGAGGATGTCCCTGCGCAACACAATGAGGAGGAAGAGAAAGCCCAGCATCATGTGGCCCACGTTGCTGAGGATGTTGTTGAAGGCACTGCAGGGAAGAAGAAGGTTTAAGGCAAAGGCAGCACAGCAGCAGGAAGCTGAACCCTGGGTTGTGATAAGCTGAATCCATTTTGCTCCCCCCTCCACCTGCCACCTCAGCAACTGCTGAACTGCAATTTTATATTCTAGATGACGATTTTAGTTTGAAGAGTTCACCTGTCCCAGTGAATTTAACACTTCTTCTGCGAGATTCCCAACTCTGGGCTTTCTTTGCACTCCCACATTAATTTAGAGAAATGCTATACTGAAAGGACTGAGCTTCTTTGCTCCTCAGATACAGGTGTCCAATAGAGCACGAGAGCGCCTCATTGCTGTGCCAATGATTTCCAGGGGGTACCCAGGTGCCACAAGTTCCAGGGTGCATGTGTCTCACTGCAACAGAGCACCACTGCTGACCAAAACAGAGACCTCAGGCTCCTGAATTCCCAGTGGTCTTATCAATACTGCTACTGTGAGCCTGGCAAGCATAAAATCCTGACCTGGGCACAGCACGAACACTCAGGAGGCATGAGACAAATATGCGGTGACGAAAGGGGTCACTCACCTCAGCACCCCAAGGGGATGAGCACACAGGAAGTTGTAGTAGCAGATGTCCTGATTGCCCGTCACATTCACTACCTGGACAGAGAGCAGGTGGGAGACCTGGCATTAGCAAATCCTCCCTGCTCTGGGGGGTTTGCCCCATGCAAACACTGCACAAACACAAGGTGTACCAGGACACGGCCCAGCTCAGGGGAGTACTGAAGTCTGCAAGCGGAGTTTTTAGGGTGGGACAAGATGTTGTCACGGGCCACAAACCTGATAACAACCTTCAGAGGAAACATAGTGTGCTCTCAACCCCCCCACTAACAGACCTGCTTGCAGATATCTGCATAACAGCAGGATGGCAAGGGCTGGGAGAAGGGAGGAGAAATCACAGCAAACACTATTTGCTTTCAGCTGTCTCTTAAGAGATAAAATCAAATTCCTCCTGTCTCTAAAATGAAACAGGACCCAAATGAGACATCGGTTGAGCAGGAAAACAGCAGCACTCCCACTTCCCAAGCAAAAACAGCAGAACTGCAAGCCCAGTGAGCCAAGCTCCCTGTAGCATCAACACGGCGCAGAGAGAGCAGCTAAGGTGTGCTCCTCACACAGGGCAGAACTCCTGGGTGACCCCAGTTTCACTGTGACTGTCATCCTTGCACAACACAACACATGCACAGAGCAAGTTTAAAGCAAGAGGGGACAGCCGTGGAGCCAAACGCACCGTCTGGTAGGTGATGACGAGCTGGATGACCGGCAGGGCATAGAACACTGCAATGGTGATGATGTTCCTGCAGAGGGGAGACAGCAGCAGCAGTTACACACACACCAAAACCACGGGTGCACACCCAGAAGAGAGCCCCACAGTGCTTGTGGAGGAACGTGCACACCTCACTGCTCTGGGGTTATGATGTCATTCTGACCTCCTGAAGCAGAGGAGCACGTGAGCTCATGCACACAGGAGGCAAATGCTAAGGGCACAGGAAAAGCCAGGATGTCGGCCACAAGTTCAGGTGTTTGAGTGCCAGTTTCTCCCTCTTCCCACTATGTTCCAGTACACCGGTTGTTACCATGCTTAAAAGCAACGATGCAAAACAGAATCAATTGCCAGGATCATGTGTGCACTGGTCCACAAATGTCCTTACTTGAGGTATGTGGGATCTGCAGTTACTGGCTGGAACAGGGTCAGAATGGGTAGCAGGATAGCTCAGAAGTGGTTCAGAAGAAGGGCATGTGCACAGACTCCACAACCAGAGACTCTGAGTCCAGAGTTTGGGCCTTACCAGTTTGCCTTCTCCTTACCAGAAATAAATTTTGTATTTTTTGCTGACAATCCTTCGGTCTTTCCTGGACAAGTCTGATAGGTAGAGGAACACCTAAAACATTAGTGGGTGGGGAAAGAGGGGAGAAAACACAAAAGAACCAATGAAGATTACAGATAGCAGTAGAAGATCTTGACATATTTGCAGCTTGGTGCTATTTGGACTGGTTTTACACAGTGAACTCACTGTATCCCTTGATTCTATGGGAATGAGTTCTTCAAAATCCTCTGACCTCCAGGAATGGCTCCAACCACACAGAGCAGAGTGGGATAACAGAAGGAGGCAGTCTGAGAGCTGCTGGCTTAAAGCCCCTCTGTACATCCACTGTAATCACACTACTTGTACCACATAGCCACCTACTGCTGCAGATTATTTTCTCCCTATTTTTACACCTCCTTGAACCTTCTGGGACAGTCTCTGGGCATTTTCCTCCTTTCTCAATAGTCCCCAATACATTTTGATTTTCCACATTAAGGCGCTCATTTCAGCAGCACTCTGAGCACAGTGGGAAAACTTTCAGTGACTGAAAAAAGACTAAGAAGCACATTCAGCTTTTTTTAGATGAAATCCACCCTGAAAGGGAACAGGATTTTTGAGATTTCACTGAAGTGACCAGTGCTGGTTGTGGCCCAGACACACCCACAGCCCAGCATGAGGGCCACAGCTGCAACACCAGCCATACCTTAGTGCGGATGATGTTCTTATCGCTCTCAATTTCTGGCATGGTGTCAAAGTCGCTCTCCTCCTCCACGGAGCTGTCTGTGTCAGAACCAGCTGGGGGCTGGCGCTCAGGGGAGGACAGCTGACGTCCACCACTGGAGCTGGACTCATCTGGACCAGAGAGGGGAGAAGGAAACAGGCAGGGTAAAAGCTAAATCCCTCTGTGCACAGCAAGAACAAAGCTGTCCCAGATGCTCTGGCAGGCTTGATGCCTTAGGTTTTCACTTCTATATTTTCAAATCCTGGACTGCCTAGTGTGTAACTGTGAAGCTTCTTGCAGCCTGCTCGCTGCTGTTCTCTGAGACCAGGTAGTCATAACAAAGCCTCTCCAAGCTTGCTCTTCAGGGACACTCAGACTGTCCTAGGCCCAAAATGTGTAAACCAACATCTTTAGAAGGAGAGTGAGCTTGGGGAAATGACATCACTAACTAAATCTTTAATTGGTGAATTTATGCTGATATGCAAATGGATCAAACTTACAAAAGTGTGAAGAACTCCTGACTCATTGTCCACCTTGGGGTCCATCTTGGCAGTAGCCTTTGGCTCCCCAGGGTGTACCTTTGAAGGCCCTTCAAATAAATATCCACCTTTATTCCCTTACCTCTGTCTAGTCTGTTTCTAGGCTGCCTCCCAAGGCAGCAGGATGATATGGCCAGTTAAGGGAAAAAGTTTTTCCATGATCCCAAACCTTCCTAAAAGTATCAGGTTATCAGCTAAAAGCAATTTGAAGGACGATTATCTCCTCCTCTCTGCAGCATTATAGTTTTTACTCTGCTTTTATTCTACTACTTTTCATCTCTTAACATTTTCTACTCTCTACCAGCCTGGGCTCTGAAATCTGCAATTTTGAGACAAGACAAAAAGCTCTAGACAAAGAAGCAGACTGTCAGGGGTCAAAAACACACTCACCTAGTTAACCTTCAGACTTTATGTAAGCTTTATATATATCTAAGCTTTTCTAAAAATATTGTGGAACAAAAGACAAAGAAGAAAGTCAATTTTTCAAAGCAGGCAGAGTACTAGCTTTGCTCCCATTTTATCCCCAGTGCTGGTCACATACAGGTCAGCAGGACCTGCCTGCACTTCCCACAGGCTGGGCAACTCCCAGCTCATTGCCCGTATCGACATGGGCAGAACACAGGTTTCTTCCTCATTTCCCAAATGCTTTTAAAAGATTTCTTTGGAAAAAGGAGAAGGAGGGGTAAAGTGGTTATTAAGCCCTCAGGAAGTTTTTTTTCTCCTCTGCTGCCAGGGCATGATTCACCTGTTGACAGTATGAGATTATTTCTTCCCTAGTGAAACCCCCGGAGGCAAGAAACTCCTATTCTGTCTTGCTTTATGGCACACAACCCTTCAGCCTCCCAGGGACAGGCATGCTTTGGTCTAAAGGCAGGCTGTGAGCTAATTGCTTGCAAGGGACCTTTATCAGTCACTAGAAAATGTCCTGTCTGAAGCAGCATTGTCACCCACAGTTGTCAGGTGACTATAGCCTCGTCTAAAACAAATATTTCCAATGACAGTCTCTCCGAGCACTTCTTTCAGATTTGCCACCTTTATTATGTAGATACTTTTCCTTAAAGTGCAACCTGAACCTCACAAACTGCAATTTGGTTGTTTGGGGTTTTTTTTTTTAAATAGTTGCAAGATGCTCCTAAAGTCGCTTGCAGCTTTATTCTCCTCTGGCGTTAAATCGCCCTAAAAGTGCCTTCCCTTGCCCCAGGCAGAAGCCTCCCGGTGCCCCAGTTCTGGAATATACTGTACCAATAGCACCGTAGCTGCTTCCCTCAGGCGTGCTGGCTGAGATGGGGTGGGAAGAAGTCATCATCCCAGACCCTGCAATGGAAACAGACCCAAGAGGGGCAGTTAGTTTCACGTCAGTGCTTCTAAACATCTCTGAGGTGAATACAAACAGCTTGAAGAGCTGGAGGAGCTTGGGAAAAGCAACATTTCTCTAAACAGATGGCAGTCTCCCTCTAGAGCATACTGTGCAAAACAGAACCCCTTGTTTTGCAGTGTGAAGCAAACCCATTGCCTTCAGCCGCCCCACACAGGCTGCCAGTGAGACTGGCAGCATGAGCCCCCCTCCAGCACCCTGTAGGGATCACACTGAGCGGCTGCAAGACTTGGTAAATTTTAGAGCAAGTCTCATGATGTTCTTAACAGCCTTCAGAATTTCTAATTCTTCTCTTTCCCCATCTCATGCAACTCTTCAAATCTCTTCAAATATTGCTACCTTCAGCTATCCCTGCAAGAGTCACAGACTCTGGCAAGACAGCTGCTATGTAATTTTAACTGATCAAGGAGGAAGAATAAAATCTCTATGCAAAAAGTGGTAGGGATCTTGTGCTGATGACAAGAAGGGCAAGCCTTTGAGGGCTAGGAACATCCTGCCTTCTGCCCACATAGATGAAGCAAGGAAGAGTGCTCTCCTGCCTCCACAGCTCCTCTTTTTGCTTCCCATGGTGGAGCTCAGCAGCTGACCTACATGGCAGGAAACAAAGCCAGCTGAATCCCTTTGTTGAGAGGTCAGACACACATAGCCACAAAAGGGAGGGAAGCAAGGGCAGCAGCAGCAGGACCATGTTTTCCAGTGGTGGCACACAGTGAGACAGATTCAGTCACTTTAAAGTTTTACCCTTCCAACAATATCATGTGGTCAGTCAGCAGCAAAGCAATGCAGGACGTGGCACAGTATTTCAAGCCTTACTGCAGCCGGCCAATGGCCTGGCTTCCCAAGCTGCATTTCTGGCTTCCCAGTGCATGACTGGTCTCAAAGTGACAGGCACAGCCAGAGTCCTCTTTCCAGCTGGAAATTCTGGGAATTTCTGTAACACCTTGCATAGGTTTCGATACCATTTTCATTAGCCACATATGTAGAGATCTAAAACTTGTCCCTGACTGAGCCCAAGTCAGAGAAGCACCCATACAGCAGTGATATTTGATGTTTCAAGTCCCAATTACTGCTTTTCTTTGGCATGTCTGCTGTGCTTGTTGGCCTGGGAGCTAAGACTTAGTCTCAATTTCAGCTCCTTTACGCTCCTGCTCCATCCCTTTAACAGAGAAAACAAACAGCTCAGAGGAGCATCAGAAGTGAACATGGCAGGGACTGAGCACCAGAGGGAAGGCTCTGGCACACTGCAGCCCCCAGGTAACAGCCCTCGAGCCCTGAGCTGAGATTGGCAGGATGTTGTTGGTTGCTGCAGGAGCAAGATGCAGCTTCTGCTCATCACCTCCAATCCAACCTCCCTCTCTCATGGAAGCTTTTCCTGTTGCTTTAAAAGTCATTTGGAAATCCAGATCACTGTGAAGAGGGCAAAAGCATTTCCCTATAGTCATGGCACCAAGGCACGTGCACAGTTCCTAGTCCTGTCAGTCCTGTCCCATGGGGATACTCACTCCTAATTTTAGCCCAGGCTTTATTCTCTCAAGTGACCTGTCAACCTTCTCTCCCAAGTAACCAAAGGAAGATTTAAATCTGGACAAAGCAGGCAAGCCAAGGAGAAAAGGCACTCTGCCCTGTCTCTAACAGTCACTTTGGACCCAGCTCACCCACTAATTTCAGTCCCACTTCCCACTGTGAGAGTGAGTCAGCTAAGTAAATGCACCACACCAAGTGTGGTTCCTCCAGCTATTGCCTCCACCAGATAGTGAGGATGTGGAAGGGAAGGTACGCCACGGCATTGCAAAATAAAGTGAACCACAGAAGCCAGACATAAGATGGATAACAGGAGCATAGGGGCACATGGAGTGGCAGGATATTCAAAGATAAGTGGCAAAGAGAGATTTCTGAGCACTTCCAACTAGTTCCTTGGTGGGGAAAAGGAGTGGGGAGTAATGAAGAAGCCAAGATCCAAGGGTACTGGGGAGGGAAGGAAATTCCACTGGGTGGGAGGGGGAGGAAAAAAAAAAACTCAGAAAAAGGCAGTGTGTCCACTGATCTGGAAGACAGGGAAGATGCTAATTACCATTTTATAAGCATCAGTCAGACACACCCTGAAGAGACAATAGATGAAGAAACAGCACGTGGGTAGGACACGATTCCTCCCCAGAGGAAAGGACGTGGCTGCAGCATGCAGTGCCAGGTACGTGAAAGTGGCAATGGATTACAAGGGAGAGGACAGGTCACAGAAGCAGCAGGTGCCTCTGGGAGGAAAGCTGCAAACTATGAAGGAACTGCGCTCCTCTCTCCCTTCCCAGGGATGCCATTCAGCAGTCCTCCCTACTCAGAAACCCAGTTCTCTACTCTCCAGGTCCATACTAAGTACAGTATCTGTGCCCTGCAGCTTCTTTGGGGACCTTCCAAACACCAGAATTTAACTTCCACTTCTCACCAGGGCAGTTCAGAAGGCAGCTTCGAAGCTGGCTTCAGCACATTAAACCTCAGCTGCAGCATCAGTAGCACTCCCTGGGACATCTGGTCTCACCTGGCTGAGACTGTGCCTCCTTGTCTTAGACAGTGATTCCTTGTCAGCACTCTGGAGCTCTTCCACAGCCTTGGACAGGTCCCTTCAGCTTCCCCAAACTCCCCAACACACAGGCCTTTCCCATTTCTCCAGTGCCTCAAGACCTGCTCTTGTTTTACAGCAGGATCCATCCCAGATGATATAAAATTAGAATATATTTACAGACATTTTTACAGTTCCCTGTTCATGTTGTGAAAAAAAAACCTTTCACACATATTCCACATACAGGGATACATGAGGATTTTAGTGGCTGACAAAGCAGGTCTAACAATTCAAATGCCCCCAGGTCCTCAGCAGAAATATTAAGCCAATTAATGCCAGTCAGAGTGAAGTTCCACTGCTGATCCTCTAAACACACAGCTCAGTTATGTACCATGCTTATCTGATGGTATGTAGCAGACCGGAGAGACTGAAAAAGCTTGCCATCAAAAAAGGAGTAACATCAAGAACCTTTCAATGCTGCCAAAACAACGTCCTCCCTTCCTCCAGGAGAGAGGTACAAATGACCTCAGCACCAACGCTTTGAGCTACTTTGCAGGCACTAAATATTTAATCAAAGTGAAAAGACTCCCACACTTCACCAGAAACTCCCAGTGCCCCTCATCCACATGACAAAAACTTCCATCTTCCACTGATACCTTCTTAGATGCAGCCCTGTTTTTGTAAGGCACACAGCTGCAGCTCATGGAAATGTGGGTGCAGCACAAAGTAAGCTGAATCCAATGCCAACACAAATATCATAAACACCACTACCCAACTCTATTGGTCATTCATTCACCTGGCTGTCTGCAATTTCCAGTGAAAAACAAATTAACATTTAAATTCAACTAAGATATTAAAAGACCCCATGCTTAAACCAGGCAGAGGAATTCTTAAAGCCTAAGAGCTGACATACTCAAAAGTGCCTTGTTTAAAAATCAACAGACTTGGCATCAGGAACATTGGCTTGTAGCCAGGTCTAGGCAAGGCTTGGCCTTCCTCCACCCATTTAAAAGGCAGCTCCTAGGGGTAGGGGTCAGGACCAGGCTCAGCGCAGCTGGCTTCGAAGGCCCTCTCTTGTGAGGGCAGAGAGGAAGCTCTAACACCTTTCCTCAGCACCAGAGACTATGTGAGCTACCAGAGGAGACAGCTCCAGGACAGACGGTACCCGACTGACAGCCCGTCCTTTGCCTGGCCTGGGGCCTGTGCTGTTCACTCAAAGCTGTCACACAACAGAGGAAAGACCTTACCGTGCTCAGGACTCAATCTCCCAGCTGAAGCCTTCCTCTGAACCCTGAAAAGCAACGGACAGCACTCATGAGACAGCCAACAAATCTCATCACCTACCAGCCGTGGCAGGGTTACCTGGGACACCAAGAGGTAAATACGGTGCAAGCTCTGAAAAAACAAATAAAACCAACAAAAATAAGCACAAAAGAAACACGCACAACAACAAAAAAGAAGAATACTGTTTGGACTAGACACAACTCAGCCATGACTGCTTGCTGTCCACCTCTCTAACTTCCAAAGCAACAGAGGGCTTTTTTACCCCCTCTATCCACTATCCACCAGGGGCAGGACAACCATTTCCATGACTTATCCTATCCTACACTGCTCAGTATGCTGGGAGAGACCCACACACCACCTTTCCAAACCCACCTTCCCTGCTCAGGGGACCAAGCTCATATGAATCTACTGAAGGGGCAGCAGGAGCTAGAGGCATTCATCAGCACAACGCTTAAGAAGACTGTATCACGTCTGTTAATGCAGATGTCCAGCAGGAGATGGTAAAAAAACTCCCAAAAACCAACATATTCCCACAACACAGAAAAGTAACAGCAAATAAGAGCACGCACTTAAGTAATTTCATTGAATTGTTCCAATGAAATGTTGTTTCATTGACGTGTCTTGAAGTTAAGCCGTGCCCATGCAGACATTCTTCTCAACACAAGCCCAGATACCAAAGCCTGGGGCAGGGAAGGCAGGTGAGGAAGGAAACCAGCATTCTCGGGACTCCAAGGCCCTATTTGAGTCACTGCCACTTATTGCAGTACTCAGTCCAGCAACAAAGAACCTCAGTTCCTCAATGCTCTGACACTCCATATCTCACATTGGCCCCTTCACAATTCCCACTTGCTGCCCAGTGTCCTTATATAAGGAAACAGAGGGGTGGGGCACTACAAGATGTAGAGGGCAGACCCTTAGATTTTCATCCTTCCATGGTCCCCATAGCAGAGGAAGAAGTATTTTCTGTCTGATGATCAGCAGGAGCCCACTGAGTAGTCATGGACCTCTTCAGCTGCTCTGTTTAGACACTTGCCACCCCACTCACCCCAAATTTTCTGCACGGTGTGGTGTCCCTGAGGATGACAAGAAACAGAAAGGCTGCTCTTGTATAACCTCTCGACTCACCTAATGTAGTGCACAAAAGCAACAACCACTGAGCCCAGGTAAAAGGAGAGGAAACTCAGGAAGCTGAAGAACAGGGCCTGGACATAAACAGACTCTGAGGAAAGAGAAGGCATCAGTCAGCTCACAGAACAGGAACAGCACCTCTCAGGCTCAGCATTCCCATCCTGCTCTTCCCAACACCACCTGGTAACAATGCCCAGCCCCAAACAGCCCTTCCAAACACATTTGCTTTCTTCAAAAGGAGTTAACAGAACCCGTTGCAGTATTTCCCCCCATTTCTCCCCCCCCAGTGCTAGCTGGTGTGCCACACAGCATTTCCTCTGAGGGACCAGGCTCCAAGTGGTTTTGTCTCTTTTGCTGGTGCTTTCCACACCATTCCTTTAGAGGCTGCTGGCCCAGTCATACCCCTCTCTTCAGAAGTGCCAAGTTCCCCTGTAAAGTTGCATTGCTCTGCCCAAAGACACTGACTTTTAATGGAGGGCACAATTGTCACTTGAAGGTTCTTTGTCCGCTGCAGGTTCCAGGTACGGTTGACATTCCCTGTGAGATGCACAGTGTACAGCAAATATAAAAACAATCAACATTAATGATTTCTGGCACTGATCTTGGTTCTCTGAACTTGCAAAAACAACAGGGTCTGGCTTTTTACTAAAATGCACGTGTGGTTTTGCTTTAAACTGTTCAGACTCCCACACTTCACCAGACTTTCCCAAATGTTTCCCCCCCTCTTCCCTATTCACAACCTGTTTTTTAGACTAGAAATCCCTGCTTAAGCCTTCCATACATTGCTTAAGTCTGGATGTCTGGATGAATCCCAAAGGCATCTCATGTCCTATCTACTTAATCCCCAAAGGAGAGATTTTCTCACTACAGGTAGTCCATTGGGACTACCACGGGAGTCCATTTTTGCCTTTGGCCAAATCTGAGAGTAAAACACTTCTGTGCAGGATGCCACTCTAGAAAGTCACTCTGTTTCTGGCCAGTACAGCTCTGCTGACAGCATTAGGATGAGAGAATGACATTCCAAAGGGCACAGGTTTGGTTTTTTTGTGGGAAAATTGGGGCAGAAAGGTGGCAGGGGAGTAGTTAAAAGCTGTTGAGGGAGCCCAATATATCTGTTGGTTTCAGTCTTGCTTTTTCTACAGGGAGGAAACCTTGGGGCTTTGACGATAGGAATGTTCCCACTCCAGTTATGGCCACCACATGACTGGTGGAAACCTTGCTTTTACCACTGCCCAGCAAGTGGACACAGCATTTTCTGGCTGGAAAAGACACTAGGACAAGTATTTTGTAAAATTACTCTCTCAAAATCACCAATTTTTCCTGTTCCCCCAAGTTCAGGGCTGTCAGAGATCCCAAGACAGCAGTGGGAGAAGATGCTCTCTGCAAGAACTCAGCCTCCATGGAGCCAGGAGGATAATATAGCAGCAGGGAGCAGGGGTGAGAACCAAACAAAAAGCTGTAAGGAGCATTGCCTGGATGTCTCCAGTGTCTCCCAAGACATCAGTGATGCTACTGAAAAGCACATAACCCCAGCATGCCAGGCACTGTACTAGCCAGACACCTCCTGCATTTATCAAGACTTTTAACCTGCCCAACAACACCAAATTTATACTTCACTGGTCCTCACAACAGTGTGGATAGGACAGACCTACATCATCACCCTGTGGCATCCCACAGGGAGGTCCCAAAAGACACCCACTGCTCCATCACTCAGATGCAACAATCAAATCCACCTCCCAGAACAACTTACCATGAATTGAAGAAGGCACAGAACCCCCACAGGCATAATCCTCTGGCTTGATGACGAACACAACGAAGAACTGCTCACCTGGGAAATCTTTTCTCTGCACAGAAGGATGGAAGAAGCCAGAATCCATGACACACAAAGCCTCTCCCCTCCAACAGGCCAGAGATCAGGGGTTTTTTGCTACATAGGCACCAGAAAACACTGGGACACAAATCAGAATCTCACCTGCACTGTTATGGCTGCCTGCTTTGTCATAGACTGATAAACTCCATTGAACTCCACGTTATGGTCCAGGTCATACACTGGGCACTGAAACAGACACAGCTAAGGGTTAAACCAGGGACAACACTAAACTATTTTCAAAGGAAGCCAGCTGGAAAACTCAGCACAGAACAGCAAGAAAAGGCCCCAGCTGGGGTAGCAAAAGGGAACAAAACCTCTTGCATCTCTGTCTGCTCCCACACTGCAGGACCCTGCATTAATCAGGGAGGTGGGAAAGGAGAATAAATATGGGGTTATTTCCCAGCTGCAAGCAACAGCCAGCCTCCATGGGAGGGGACGCTCCAGGAAAGGGGATGAAATACATAAAAAGGAAATCAAATTGAAAAGCAGGAAAGATGGTATGTCTGAAAATCAGAAGTCCCCCAAGCTGCCATGAGCCAGGGGAGAGTCAAAGGAACAGCACTGCTCCCTCTCTCAGACACCAACATTCCACCCAATACCCTTCATGGAGAGAAGGACCCATATCACAGGGCAGCAGGGAACCTCACAAGGGGGACAAAAATTCCCTATGTGGAATGTGTTCCCTATGGATAGGCTAGAAAGGAACAGCTTGTTCACCTATTTACAACAAAAATCTCTGTATGGGCTGCTTGAACTCAGCATCTGTCTTGGCTTCCTTCCCACAGAATTTTCATTCCTCTTCCAGGGACTCCCTTCACCACCACCACCACCAGGGCAAAGCCCTGCCTTGGGCTTTTCCCTCTGCAGGGCACAGACCCCTCACAACTGGACATAGCTCCAGCAGGCAGCTCCTTAGTCTGCTGTGCTCAGACTTACCACAATATCCTGGACAGAGACCACTGAGCACGGGTAGGCTGCATCAGACACCACATTAATAATGACTGAATCGACATCCTGAGGAAATTTGTACAGAAAATACTGAAGAAAAAGCAGAGTACAAGAGTTATGATCCAGAAATCACCCTTGGCAGTATCTTCAGCACCTTCCTAAGCTACCTGCACAGCAAGATGGGCTTTGGGGTTGGATGTGGATGGCTTTCACAAAAAAATCAGATTTCAAATATTAGGGCCTTACACTACAGAAGAGCAGATTAAATGCATGCAGGCAACTGTCCCCCTGGCACAGTATGTTATTAGACACAAGCATCTTCAACATGCAAAATATAGCATAGCTTCTGCTCCCTTAAGCTTTTTTCCACCTGATGAAGCTAAAGTGACTTCATTTTACACCCCATTCCATTTTATGTTGATATGAGCAATTTCCAGATGTTTCCATACTGCTGGCTGTACTTTTATATGTGGAAAACATCATGGAGCTTTCTCAAATGGGTTGCCTCAAAGATAGACTGTGAACAATATTAAGTCAAATGGCTGAAACTCTGTCAAGAGTTTCATAAATAAACGATTGATATTAGTTGTAGGAATTAGGGTTGCTTCTTTGCTTTGATGGCAAAGCATAACAGGGGTTTCTCTTTGCATTTCAGCTTTGAAAACAATTCAGCTGTAGCTCTGAAAAAATTTGTGAGACACTAACATCTGGCAATATTCCTACTTTTCCTCTGGGGGGAAGGAATGGCATCTCTTGGGCTTCCATGGTATGAGCAAGCCCAAAGGACAGTTTGCGGGGTAGGAAAAAGCTGTTTTTTCAGATCTGGGCCTTTTCATATCTGGGCAAAAGATGTCCCAGGCAATATAATTGTATATTTTTCCAGTAAAAAGTCTGATGTACTCCCCCAGGCAGCTGCTGGAGAAATGGGGATCCTGTGCCTGCCCCAGCAGGCAGGCTTGTTGTGAGGGCTTCCATCATCCCCCTTGGAGGCCAGCCCCTGAGAGCTCAGGCTCCAGGCCACAGCTACCATGAGGGGCTGATGGGCACCTCAACCCCCCTCAGAGGGACACAAGGCTGAGGACTGCCACCAGCCACCCTCCTCCCTTTCCATATGGTCACCAGGCAATCACTGCTGCCACACTGGAAGCTACCACCATCCCCGCTCCAAAACCATCATCTGAGACTTTCCAACTGCAGAGCTCCCTTTATGGCACATAAACTTCAGTGCTGAGCAAGGGCCAGCTGTTTCCTATTTCCCTTCCCCCATGCCAGTCCCAGGAACTGGGGCCCCCAAGTGGAAGGGCAGGGACAAGCAGGAAATCACCCAAGCCTTTTCCAAGTTGCCCATTTCTGCTAAAGCATTTATTCCCATCACCCCTCTCCAAGCAGGGTCCCTTCCCTGCTGAAGGAGCACTGGCTCCAGCCACAAGTCCCTACAAAGTGCAAACTCACCAAGCCGGTTTCCTTAGCAGAGCACGTTTTGTCTGCACCAAGCAAGGACACCGGGCACACTGAGCTCCTTGGTTTCCCAGGGGCACTGTGTCCCCTTGGAAAGTTTTAGGTGCATGAGGGCTACCTTTAAGTTCATGAGGACTCTTCTATAATGTTCTTTAAGCCCTGCTTGCACCAGGGTACAGAATTAACACAAGGGCATTGAGGCCCGCAGTTCTCTGCTGCTCACACTGCAAGTGTTATAAACACATCCAGCCAACACTTCTGACTTAGACAAGCATATCCAATTTCTGCTTCTGCCCTCAGGCACAAGCTGGGCTCAGACAACATCTCCTTCAATTGTTATGTCTTTCTCCAACATCCATCTAGATTTTGAATCACCTTTTTTTCTTCCCCCTGTAGACTGCTTAATACTTCGATTTACAAAAACCTCAGCATTTTACCAATTAAGAAGCAGTCTTCTACTTCATACATCTGTTTTTAAATTAAAATTCACAAATCTCACATTATTAATTGTCACAAAAAATCAGACCCCAGTCACAAAGTTGATTCCATACCTAAACACTCTATTTTCAAATTACAAAAATCCTAAGTAATGAGTGTTTATTAAGAGTCCATCATTCCCTCTACTTTTATAGTACAAAATACTCCATGAATCTGCAAACCAGATTAAGACATTTGAAAGCAAAAAGGATTACCTAGGATGCCTGGTAATAGGAAATGTAAAATTAAATCAAAAAGTGAAAATTAAGTGAAAGCAGCAACAAAAAGAGAGTCCCAGAAAGCCTGGGTAAATTACACACCTTCCCAGCTCTACAAGTTCCTGTATCTCTACAGTTACTGCCAACACCATTTTCATTCAAGAGCGGATTTGTATCTGCAGGGCTCTAAGCAAAGCTGTTCAGCTGGAGGTGCTGCTCATGTGTCCTTCCTTCTAAACTAACACACATATCAGGCATTTAGTTTATCACTTTGGAGCCTGACCTGCTACCCTGAGCAAGGAATAGCAGTGTGAGCTCTGCTGCACCTTTACAGCTTCTTTATTTCTGTGTATTTTTTTCCAGTAAAGACTGCATCTTGACAAGCCATGCTCAGGCAAGTGAGTCAGAACTGTCAGGAACAAGAGACGGGTGTGCACCACCTCACTTCCTGTGAAGTGTAGCAGTTCAATGGCCTCTGGACAACTGGACATTTCTGTCTGCTCATGGGTTTTGGGAGGACCCAAATGTGTCCCTAGAGTGACTGCAGCACTGTTACCTCTTCACTGTACCCACAGAAAATTCAGCAGTAAGGAAGTTTCCCTGCATCCTGAGAGGGAAACTACCTGGTCGTAAAAGACTTGCTATCTCTAACAAAAGATTCTATCAATCACTTGGATGTGGTAAGACATATAAGCAATCTACACAGTATTCCTCCTTACCTGGGGCTGGGAAGGGCTGGCAGTGAAGTTAAAGGCTTTGTTGGTCCTAGAAAACAAATGCCAGAATGTTGAAGTCTAAAACTTTCAGAGCTGGAATACACACAAATTACCCTCACATTAACAAAAGAAAATAGTATTTTTTCTTTTTTTTCCTGGGAAGGAAAAATAAGGTAAGAGTAGGCAGATGGACCAAATCCCTTAAGTGATGTTCAAGTGATACATGAAGAAGTTGCAATTGTATTCTCACATCCCAGCTTACTCAAGTTGGAAGTTCTCCAGCCTGGTGACTAGCAGCTCATATGCAATATTGAACGGTGCCATAGAAGCAATGTCCACAAATATAATCTGGTCAGAGGGTCTTGTTTCAGGTGTTGGCTCAGAGGGACAGAGGGTCCGACTCACTTCTTGGTAATTGTAGGTCCTCTGGTAGCTACAACAGCCAGGGAAGGAGGGAAGAGAAAGTTGGATGGGAAAAAGAGAAAGAGAAAGAGAGAGCAGTTAAGAAGTTGTTCAGCACTACTAAGAATGGCATCATTTTTCCTCCGCTTGCACAACTGAAATTCTCATCTGAAAGGCCAGGAGCATTCAGTGTTTTATTCAGCGTTCAAGCTCCACCTCTGTTGCCTCTTGCAGTCTGCACAAGGGACTGGTCATCCTCAACATTTCACTTCCCCCAGGGATGCCCATGACAGCAGTGGATCTCTAACATCTGCCATTTAGTGGAGGCAAAGAGAGCAGTGACAGCCACCGTTGTAACCATCCCCTGCATCAGGCAAAACACTGCAAGATGTCTGCTGCTGGCACCAGGATTCAGTCACAGGATGAAGCTTCACATTTTAAATGGTCTAAGGTGCCTGAAAATTCTCTGTATTTGCAGCCCAGTGAGCTCTGGGGTTGATGAAGATACAAAGCAGCATCGCTTTTGTGAAGAAGCAGCCCCAAAACAACCACCCTCTAGAATAAATTTAACTTAGGTGTTCCTGAGGTGAGAAACAGCAGTTCTTTTTCCCCAAATGCACTGTAACAAAGAAGTTAGGGTGTTCTTTCCAGAGCCTGTTCAAACCCTGCTCCAAACCAGAGCCCAGGAACTACCTGCACGCATGGCAGGCAACCGTGGAATGACAGCAATGATGTGTGGAAGATTCACTGACTGGTGACACAGGCAGATCTCCCGCAGACAAGCCTCCTGGTACTCTGTGTACATATCTGAGAGGCTAAGAGCCAAGAGCAGGCTGCCAAGTAAGAGGGTACCCATCAAATCCTGGTCTTCCTAAACCCAGCTGGCAGTGAGCAAGAATGCTCTCCAACCAAGCCCTGCAGTCTACACAGGTTACCAGATGTAGGACTTGAGGGAGGCTGCTGATGACCACAGCTAGTAGATGAATGTGTCACAAAGAAGAGACTCCAGTACTTACAGGCCTCGAAAAATCAGTGGGACCTGCCATGACAGCACTCCCTTCTGCTGGCGAACTACAAACAGGACTGGGTATCGGAGGTTCTCGGAGCTGCTGTTCACGTACACCCGCACTGCATCCACCTGTGGGAAGAGAGAGCACAGAGAAGTATAAGCTGAAGGCAGAGAACAAGACAGCTCCAAATCTAGGTGGGTGAAGCCTCTCTCCCTTCTTCAGTCTGACCTAGGTGCTGACAATATGCACAGGGAGATCAATGGTGTTTATCACTAGACTGATTATTCGGATCCAGAAGCCATTTACAGAGTCATTTACATTTGCCTCTCTGCTGATGCTGCAGTCCACAATCACAGCCCTGTGCCCAGGCCAGAGGTGACTGTCAGACAAGATACAGTGGACAAATGCAGAATACATGAGAGTTCAGTAGCTTCTGCTGGGAGCAACCTGAATAACTTGTCTTACAAAAAACAAGTGAACACACACAGACACACAAGACAAAGGCCCAAAGCTACAACTAAGAATTTTCTTGCTGGGACTCTTATGTACCCAACTCAATCAACATTACTGGGAAAACTACAAAGATGACATTAACAGCCAAGGATGAAAAAGCAGGTTAGTAGCTGGATCTCATGTAAAAAATTCAAAGATAACCATAATCCCACCTAACAAAACAGGAATACACTGCTGACTGCCCTCAAGTGGACAAGAAAGGCTGCTTGTGAGAAAGGCAGCAACTGAAATTTCTCCTTACATTATCTGGCCACCACATGGTTGCAGAGGTAGGACAGCTGTGGTGTAAAACACCCTCAGTTCACTATTTGAGAAGCAAGCAGTTTGTCTGCACCACATGGAAAAAATGTCACCATTTCCAATTGAAAACATCATCCCTTCAGCTCCCTCTCCAAAACCATAGACATTGATCGAGAAAGCAAAATGTGAGAATCTATAACTCATTTTAACTAGAGGCCCTGAAATAATGAAAGCATATTAAGTAGATAATATATACGCATTGTAAACCTGCCACATCTTGAAAGATTATAATTGACTCTCACTAGATCAGTAAAAGACTTCTCACAGATATTCTGACTTTACACCCTCCAAGAAGAGTAAAGGTACAAGGGGGCATCACCTTCTGAAAAGAACATGCAGAATTAGCAAGGTAGCAGAAGCAGAGCTACCAGAGATGTCAGTTTACTTTTACACCAAGGATACATGAGCTTCAGATAAATGACTTACATCTGCAATTCCAAATCTAAAAGAAAGTTTCCTATTTTTTCTTGTTTAGTGCTTCTAGGCTCACATAGGAGTTGAGTCCAGTAGAACAAAACACGTTCCTGAAAGCCATAATCATTACCAGTTTTCCTCAAATTACACCATAGTACAGATGTAACAACCACCAAATCCTGAAAAATAAAAAATCTTCAACAAAAAACAAAAACAAAAAAAAAAAATTTAATTTAAACCCTCTTGAAATAGAAAAGCAGACATAAGAATCTTTTCCCATTGCCTTCTGGCTTCTAAACCTTTGCAAAGCTCTTTTGGCTTGCTTTCCAGTTTTTCCTTCCAGTCACAAAAACTACATGCGCAGTTTTGTTTCCAAGTAAATTTCACCGTAGGGTGCTTAAATGAAGTTTAAAAAAAAAAATCAACACAAAGCAAAACACACAAGGAACACCTGAAGGGTGCCACCACAGTGGGCCACCACCACCAGGCAGCACTGGAAGGTAGCTCTGTGGCTTCCTTAGTCTCTGTAGCTGTCCTGAGGGAGCTGAGTCAGCCCACGTTGGTACAACTTGGAAACACAGGGACTGGGCTGAACAAGCTGATGCTTGTTTGTCGGTGTTTGCTGACACAAGGAATGGGGACACAAATGAAGCGACTGGAACTGAATATGAAAACAAATCTAAAGAGCATAAAAATACAACAGTCAAGCCAGTCTCCTGCAAGGAGCAATTCTCCACCCATGGGGAAAACAACTATCATGGCAGAAAGGACATATTTCAGCTACCTGTCCAGCAGCTCTTTGCCTGTGAAACAGTTCAAGCAAGCCCTCCTTCACAGATGAAGTGATTCTCACTTGCCTCAGGTTGGACATGGTTCTGTGAACCCTCCAGGGCTCAGCACATCAGCTCAATGCAATGGAAAGCTCACAGCAAACTCACAGCAAAGAGCACTACTGGCTTATGCATCCTGAACTACCCATAAATACAAGTCAGAAATCAGGAAATTCTCTTGTCCATTGACTTCCCGAATACAGAACATAACCCAGGACATTGTGTTATGCATATATTGATTGCAGTCAGTCAGGTTTTCTTAATTGTACATGCGTATACGTACATTAAATGAGTACAATTCATTCCCAGCCCTCTCAGCCTCTCCTTACAGGAGCCTTCATGCTACACAAACCTTCATTGGCTTTGTGGCTCTGCACTGGACTCACTCTATTAAGTCCATACCTTTCTTATACTGGGAAGACCAGAACTGGACACCAGCAAGATCACCTAGAGCCAGCTGACCATGGATGGAGACTCCACAACCTCTCTGGGAGACCTGTTTTGGTGACTGACCATCCTCAGTAAGAAAAAAAAGTTTCCCATCTATCCTAGAGAAGGGCAAGAGAAGGGAAACAAAAGCACTGGTGATTAATGCTGATAGAGAAAAGCCTGAGAGGTGGGAGAAGGTCCCTTCCCTCTGCTGTGATCCAGCAGCCAGACCTCTCATTTGGTTTCCCTCTCTCCACAAAACGAAGCTGATTATACACCACCTGCAACATTTATTCAGCTTTGCTGTCGATTCCATCATCTTATAATAGTAATAGGAAATTGAAATACCAGGAGAGGGAGGTAAGAGTCTCAAGACTCAATAGCCTTTTAAATCTAAGCACTTACCCACATAAAACTGGTATATGCTATATTACTACCATAATGACTTCTCTACATCTTTACTGTGCTCAGCACTCTGTATCTGCTCCACGTAACAGCTGGTTATAGCTCCTTTGCCCTAAAAGTCCATATTCAGGTGCCTTGAGCTCTTTTTGGTCTGGTAATATCTGGGGCAGCATCCAGCTGCATCAAGGCAGGACCACCTATGGCCTAAGGATGGGCTCACAGGTGGGATCCCACTACACTTCCTTCTCTCCTCTCACCTTTTTCTCTGCACTCTACACAGGCAAAGCTGCTTCCCAGGCCACATTCAAACAGGGTGCCTCAAACAGAGAGGAACATGAGAGAGTCAGAAGCAACAGTTACAGAGCAGCTCATCAAGAAGATCCCAGTGTACTTCAAATTTCACCTCAATTTATCAACAATTCACTTGCAATTAATATCTCTACTCCTCCTACCTCTGCACATGCCCAGATCAATCAGGAGCATCACACTCCCTGACCCTATCAACATCTTTATTATAAATCCAGGAAACAAACAGAGTGATTAAGAAGCTGGACAGATGGCAATTGAGGTTCCAGTCCACCTAGTTATTTACCCTGCTGCCATCGCCACAGCAACACAGGGCCTCTTGTGGGCAGATCCTGCACTTCCAGTGGAGGGGCCAGATCCCAACCCCAGGATGCAGCTCTGCTCTCCCCCTCACAAGATCTCAGGGATACAGCAGCAGCTTCCAACAACTTTGGCTGGTGGGCATCTTTCTTATACAGCAGCTATTCCTCCCAAACACAGCAAATAAAACAGGTGGGATTTGCCTGCTGGCCAAACCCGCACAAGAAGTTCCCAACTAATGGCTGGAGACTTGGAAACAAGCTCGGGCATAACTCCAGCAAAATGCAGGTACAATTATGAGGAAGCCTGGGAAAGAGCAGAAAGAATTACCATTTAACTGCAAACAGGGCTTCTCTTGTCTGTTGTCACTCACTCTCTGATTCAGTGCTACAGATTAGAAGGAACCCTAATTAGTGTCTTGGAGAAAGACATTTTCCCTAGCAGGATGAACTGTCTAGCAGGAGCATCACAAGAGACAGGGATAAAAATGTAACACTTATGAACTTAAACACTTATGTTTATGCTTTCTTAGGCCTTCTTCTATTTGACCTACCTCCAACTTTTAATCCATGCTTTGCTTTTAGATTCTCTTGCCTTGTTATAGACAACATATACATTGTCATGCTACAGATTTAATGAATTCACTACTGAGCCAATGCTAGTAATCCCATCTTTCCCTTTGAAAGTCAGCATTTGGCATTTGCCTTCGGCAAAATATTTTTAGAAGAGTGAAAAAAAGGGAGGTGAAGAAAGAAAGAGGTGATTTATTTACTTGAAACATGCTTCCCCCTCCACACCTTTCCAAAGGTTATTTAGTTTTAAAAACAAGCAGTTCTAACGCAAGAACCCTTCCCTGCTACAGAATCACTGCTCCCATCACACATACCTCTCCCTTTCAACACAAAACTAATATCCCGTGCTTTATGTGGAGACAGGAGGAACTCCAGCAAAAAAGCAGAGTTTTAATTTAAAATTATAATCATCATCACAAAGACTATGAGCCTCCTCTGCATCCACCCCCACTCACTTAGCACTGGTGAGAGGAGGAGGAAGTTTTGCCTGGGCAGTAAGAGGGTCAACCAGGCTGCTGTCACTCCTGCATTGCCAGCGCTGCTGAGGGACTTCACTTTGGAGCAGATCGTTGCCAGCACCACAGAAAACTGGTTGCACCTTCCCCTTCTTTATACACTCACAGTAGGAGGCTGGTAATATCAGTGTTATAATGTAGTGCTAGATTTCATCTGCACCCTCCAAGCTGATATCCTCATCTTGGGATCCAAACTTGTGCACCAAATGCTCCCTTTGACAAGGCAGGCCCTGCACAAATATTTGTCAGCAATAACCATACTGCTGCCTTTTGTGCTGCGGGGCTGAGGCAGGGTCAGGACTGCTTCAGAGACTTCTGTTCCTCACATTCCCTCCCAGCACCAAGGCTCTGCTGTGTGTAGGGTCTATTCACCAGCCAAACTCATGACAGTTTAGTTTCTCAGTTGACTGACCTTGAAGTTTCTTCTGTGTTTCAAGGTGGACAGAGCAGTAAGGCAGCTGAATAAAGAGAGAGCTCTTAGCACTGCATAAAAACGTGTTAGACCAGGAAAGACAAATATTTGTACTTCAGTTCCACCACCACCACGGAGATAGGGGGAGGGAAAAAAAGAAAGGAAATAAAGTACACCTGAATTGCATTCTCTAGATGGGAACAGGCAGAAGGAGCTGGTCCCAAATTCACACAGCTGAACAGAACCAACATGGCTGCAAACATTAAGCAAAATAAACCAGGCTCTTGTTGACATGAAAGAATCCTTGGACTGATTACTAAATCTGCATTTCCCACAGAGATTACACATCATCTTAAGACTGTGGGGATGTGAATTTAAGGGCAAGGCAGGAGGTTACAACAACAGTTTGTGCTGCAAGCAAAGGTTTTCCAGGGCCTTACCATGGATTCCTTTCCAAAAGCTCTTGCTAAGCAAAGCCTTTGAGTCACACCAGGGCTCCACCACGCTCTCCGCCACACCCACACGCCAGCCGCTCCTGGCGAGCCCATTGGGATTATCAGTCCGTGTTGCAACAGCGCTTGGTCGTGGGCCTGCCAAGGCACCAGGCCAAGCCCGTGGGCAGGGAACACATCCGGCAGGCAAGCACACAGCCTGCTGCTTACAATGAAAGGCCTCAGCACAGGGTACGTGTACAAAAGCCACCGAACTGCTGCTGCGCAAGAAAGAGGTGTTTCATTTTTATATAAACCCTGAAATTAGGTGAGGAAGGATTGAGCCAGACACAGTGGAGCAATTGAGGCAGTGAATGAACACCCCATCAGCACCCAACTCTGCTGATCTTCCCGCTGACAAGGCAACAGCAGAAGCTGAGACCCTGAAGGAAAATAGTTATGAGACAGTGACAGGTTTCAGAGAACCTCTTTTCTGCCGTCTTTTGAGAGACGAGCACCACTCCTGGCTGGCAACAAAACAAGTGGAGCTCAGAGGATCATTCCCTTTCAGCCTTTCTCTGTCTCTGCACTCCAATGTCAATAAGTCTTAATTGCCAAAAGCAATCTGTCAAATAACCCCGGCCCACAGTTTTCCTCCAGTATTTCTGCCAGGAGTATTAAATACCCAAAGCAGCATAAATGAAGAGACAGACTCTGGATATGTCAAGCACAGCCTTGGACACGTTAACGTAATTGCTCCAGTATTAGTATCTTTCACTTAAATGTTTCACTCTGTGCAAATATGCTGTGCGGACTTACAGTCTGCCACGGTCTTTCCCATGAGTTCACTTGTTTGCAACAGTATCTGTGAAGCATAAATGGAGGGAAGACAAATATAAAGCATGATAATATTTATCTTTTTCCATTTCTGAAATTTTGTCCTCTAACCAATGTCACTAGGGAGTCTCCAAGACAGCCAGAAAGAGAAACTGGGAGTTGCCATGCTGGATGAAGTAGGTACCTGTTTCTGAACACCCTCAGGCTTCAGGAAGACGTTAAAAATATAAAATCCTTTTTTGAACAGTCAGTTAAGGAACAAACTACTCTGCAATAATTGCATCTTCCTAAACCACAGCAACTGGAACTCTGGGCCAGGCCAACCCTTGAAACAAAAAGGTTTATAACCTTTCCAAACTTGCTGTAACTCCAAGCTCCTGGCAGTAACTCCGGGGATTGCTGTCAGAACACAGGTACCTGGTTCTTTCTTGGCTCCCAAGTTCTTCACTTCAGTAACACTTTGGATGTGGATTGAATTATGTCTTGTAATTCATTATGTCTTTTTTTTTTTTAACCATTTTTCATTTATTTAAAACTACACTGAAGTAGCTATTTCTATGCTCAAAGAAAAATATCAGTGTAAAAAAGTAAGGAAGGCTGTTTCTGAAATCCTCTGTGGTTCTCCAAGTATGCACAGCATGAAATTATGTTTGCTTATGCAAATGGACTAAACTATATTTTCAAACTGAGCAGATGGCACACCCTTACAATATACCTTTTACAGTCTGCAGTTTGATTCCTTAAATATCCCCTGAAATAGCAGATGAGGTCCACACAGGAAAAGCATACCTCCCTACCAACAACTTCTGCACAAGTTATTTGAGGACATTTCAGCCTCTACTTACAATGCAAATGTATAATAAATTGCTGCACTGTTCTTGGAAAGAGTTCAAACTGAGGAGAGGCATTTTGATGAAGTTACTCTTACTCAGAATTTGTTTTCTTTTTTAATCTAAACATCTTGGGGGTGGGGAGGGGACAATAAAACCTGATGAGCTTTGATTTTAAACATGACAGCCCAACAAGAGGAGAATAACTAAGATTTAGAAACAACATTCAAATTCGAAAGAGATGCTTTAGTTCAAGGACAAGTTATCGAGCTTGACAGCATTAGCTTACATATTAGAAATAAAAATAAAATTCCTGCCAGCACTGCAGTCACCATCTGAAGGTCTGCGGGCTACCCTGCAAGAAACCAGAGCAGCTTTCCGTTTTCTTCCCTTCAGCCTGCAAGCTGATAGCCTCTGTCAAGATATACTCTCTTTTTGCCTCCTAGGTAGGGAATACCATAATGTGCAAAATCTTAGAAAGGTAAAGAATAATTTAAGTTTGAGGGGCTCTCAGTTGCTCCTATCCCCCAGCCCAAAGCAAAGCCGCCTCCCACACCATTCTTTCACTTAAGACACCCACTTTTGTCAGAGAGTTTTCAAGACTGTATTTTCTGATGGAAAAAACAACAGTCAGGTTTGTGTTTTTAGTAGATTCCTACACCATTTCTCTCATAGTTTACTTTTGTTTTCCCCTGTAAGCAAAAGCTTTTTGTGTGACCCTGGGCAGGGTGAGGAGAGTTCAAGAGAACACACTGAGAAGCAGCAAGCACATTCCAAGTGCTGTGTGCTCTACACTGCCTACGCTGTCACCTCCTAGAGTTGGCTGTTTTCTTTAAGAAACATAAATTATATACACAAGTTACTCCAAAGGGATTCTGTTGATCCTTGCTTGGCTTCAGACATCATATACTATAATTTGCTTTGATTTCTTTGGGATTTGACACTGTGCCTACATTCCTGGCTCATAAGGCATTTACTATTAGGTTCCAGAAATGGTGTCTTGAGGCTCTTCCAGTGTCCTGTGGTGAACAGACTAGAGGCAGCAACCAAAGAGCAATAGTGCTCAAGCCCTGGAGATCCTGCAATAATACCAGCTCTACTGACATCAGGAGATCTTCTCATGCAAGCATTTGTAGTGTTCCCAATTTCTTTGATTTTTACCTGCATCTTTGTGGCTAAACTGGTGGGCTTCCACTCAGCATTAAGGAAAGATGGAACTTAACCTGTTGTCTTCACTATAGCTCAGACTCAGCCTTCTCCAAACAGCAGAATAAAGTTTTATTGCATGCACGGTGTAGCTGTGGACTGAAAGCTGGGCTGGAGCCAAGACTAACATTATGGAGAACATGTGCAGGACACCATGGGAATACTTTGAGGTAGTTTAGTTCCAGCCTGAAGGGTCCTACATGAGAAACCTAAAGTCAGCACTGAAGCAAGAGTTGAAAAAATTGCTCCTAGAGTCGTTGTAATAGACATGGGTGCTGCTGGAGTGGGACCTACACTAGCATGTCAAACAGGAGACAACAGGAAACACAGATTTGATCACTGCCACTTATTAAACCAGGCTGCCCCGTGTAGCAGATCGAGGAGTTTCCCTGCAGCTAGGACAGACGGCTTTGGTCTGAGCAAGTGACTCATCACACAGTTCCAGAGGAACATATGGGTGAATTTCTGGTGAATTCCCGTTCTGGCTTCTTGCCTGGAGGAAAGCAAGTGCAACTACCATCCACACCTCGGAAATGAGACTACACCTCCATTCACTAGAGGTCAGAGGAACACAACTGCATCATGCTCTTTGGGTGGAAAAGGCACTTGGTCACAAAATTTAAGGCATGCAATCGGAGGACTTCTGATCTTCTTGCTAGTGTTGATACCACTCCTCCTTTAGGACAGTCAACTTTTTCCCATCTGCAATTATGAAAAAACAAAGGGTAATGATGTTAGGCACCCTCCCTGGTAGCACACAGTCTCTCATAGACTGAGGGCAATTTTTTATCCATCACTCCTCAGACAGACTTCCGAGACAAGACACTCACTCCAGGGCTACACGTCCTCACACTGCACAACTGTTCAGCAGAGAAGCCACAGCTTTATCTACTGTCAATCACAATTTATGGTAAGCTGGGCCATATGGGAACTGAGACTGGGGCTCTGTTCCTAGTCCTGGCAAGGGAGGAGGAGGGAAATAGCACCCACTCTTACTCTTAAAATAGGTGCAGCCCACTGCTCAGCTTTGGAGCTCATCGCAACCAACATGTACTGCATGAATGTCCAAGAGCTGTGCCTGGATTGCAGCAGCCTTGCCTACAAATGGAAACTTGTTCTCTTAAGGGATACTTGGTTTTCTAAATATAGTCCAAGTAGTTCCCAAATCATACATTCAGGTGACCTGAGCTTCAATTAGGAAAAAGACCTTTTCATGTCTTCCTCCTCATGATATTCTCCTGGACTTGTAATTTACTTCCTTACCACTTATAATTTGGTACAGGACATACCAACATGCACAATATTAGTGTAATTTGTGTTTTCATCAAATTAACCATTAGCAACTGCCAGATCTTACAGTAATGG
Organism: Oreocharis arfaki; assembly: GCA_013398015.1. Lineage (NCBI taxonomy): Eukaryota > Metazoa > Chordata > Aves > Passeriformes > Paramythiidae > Oreocharis > Oreocharis arfaki. Next base: position 24,190 of record VZRR01002337.1, on the reverse strand, counting down.
AAAGTCTCATTCACTTTGAACTCCTTCAGTACTCACACATACACTATTCTTTTTGAAAATTCTTGTATTACTGCAAACACAGAACTAAGCAGATTCTCTGACTTGTCACATAAAGCCCTCTCCAGTCAACAGTAAATCCAGCAGAAATGTTCTACAGCACTTTTTCAATCCTCTTGGCAGGAGCACACTGCACAGGCAGCTCCAGCAAACCAGCAAAAGTCTCCTTTCTTCCTCCCAAGTAGGGACATGTTAAGTATGTGGAATGAGTTTTTTATTTTTTTACCCCCCCATCCTGGACGTCTCCAGTGTAAATAATCCTAAAATAAAACAATCCTGTTTGCCCAACTAATTGTTCACCAGATCTTGTTCACTTCTAGCACATCTGCCTTTGCTGTTAGAGCATGAGGGCATAGCAACAAGTGACACAGCTGGGTTTATTACTATATTTTTTACACTCAGAGTTAAACATTAAACAAGCATCAGTACAGCGGGGGAAACTTCAAAGAGTAGCTAGAAGGAAGAAAAGGGAATTTAAAAAGCAGTAAGACCACCCCACTACAAATCAAGAGTTTCCACCACAAGGAAGGAGTTTGTCATGGCCCTCTGCTCATAGCCCAGCTCTAGAAGACTCTTGCAGCAGAGGTGGCTGTGCTTCTCCTCAGCACAGCTTTACTTTCTGAGTTCTACCTCAGCAATTAAGGCCTAAATCCTAGTACGTAAAAGTGTGTCAGCTCTGCTGCCTCAAGACAACAAGGCAAAGTGTTTCTGCACAGCACATAGGAAGGTTTCTCCCCATCCAGACAGAGAGACCTGGCAATGTATATAGCCATAGAAGCTTCAGCTAGGTGCTCTGGTCAGCATATAAGTATCATCATTTTCATTTTACCCACAAGTTGCACAGAAAGGAAGGCACATGTCTCAAAGCAGCTCTGCTGCAGAGCCCTGACTTGTGGTTTTTTCACCTTGTATACATCTGCTTGTGAGTACTCTCATGAGACTTGCTTTTTCCCTCCCATCTTGCATGCACCCCCATATCCCAAGGAGTAAGGATGATGATGTGGATGAAGAACATCCTCTGAGATCAGACAAGCACAACATTTTTCAGAAAGCAGCAAGTGTCTAAAGGAGAAAAGGTCTTGTTCCCTCCTTTCTCTCATCCATCATTCAAGCATTGATCTATTCAGCTGCATTTTCAGATGTGCCTGTGCAGCCACAGCACATGAGTAACCAGAACATTTACAGAGGGCTAGTGGATCACAAGCCAGCTCTCATATTTTGTCCTTGTCCCCAAGTTTTCCCTTGGTTTGTAGGCCTGGACTCATGAGAGAGAGCAGCAGAGGGGAGAACAGCAGAATTCACAGCATCATGAAAACAAATTCCTGTTTTCAGAGCCAGAACACTCCAGACCTGACTTTGTTTCAGAGGGGAAAGCAATTAAACTCATCCACTGCAGCCCTTCCATATGGGAAATGCTCTTTTTATTCAATTAGCTTTCCTGTAACTAAGGTTAATCACCCATATGGTATCTGCCTTGAGTTATCAGAGGCTTCTGGCTAAACTGCCATCAGTACAGAGACAGGAAGAGACCAAAAAAGACCAGGAAGAGCGGAGAGCTCACAAGTGGCAGGCAACTGGCAAACATTGGCTGGCATTCCCTCACTGGGAGTTCAAAGCTAAAGACTGTAGTAAAAGGCAAGGACTAATACATGGAGTTTTTGCAGGACTTGCACTCCTTCACAGGACCCAACACCAAGAACACAGCACATCCCTAAACATCTTCCCAACTTTTGCATAAGAAAACCCTGCCCACAAGAACTCGGTCTCAGGTTAAAGCCAAGAATTCCACTACGAAACTTCTAACTTGTGAGCAATTCTCAACAGGGAGATGCAGGACCACCAGGACAGCTCAACCTTTGACCATGCCAAAAAGAGGAGACCCAGTCATGTTTGCCTCTCATGGGTTCAGGGCTGCAGCTGGGGAAGGGGCTGCACAGAGCCACAGCCAATCACCCCAACTAGGTCAGTCACCTCCTGGCCAGCTTCCACCGGTTCATCTCAGGAATGGCACCTGTGGAGCTCGGTGAGGAATCACAGAATTGGAAGATCATCTTCAGAGATCATCTAGTTCAAACACCCTGCCATGAGCAGTGAGATATCGTCACTAAATCAGGTTGCTCAAAGCCCTACCCAACCTGACTATGAACACTCCCAATGATGTGTATCCACAACTTCTCTGGGCAACCTGTTCCAGTGTTTCACCATAAAGTGTTTCTTCCTTGCATCCTACCCAAATCTACAGTCTTTCAGTTCAAAACTGTTGCCCCATGTCTTGTCATTACAGAACACTGTAGAAAGCTTTTCTTGATCATTTTTATAAACTTTTTTATACTGAAAGGCCATAATAAGGAGGCTGGAGCCTTCTCTATCCTCAGAATCTGTTCTAGGCATCCCTCATCAGAAAACTTCCTATGAAAGTCCATCTTTAATTAAAGAGTTTTTGTCTTCCAAGCATTTTTTCCTAACAGGAGATGGTTGCATGGCCCTCTAAGCATATTCATGGAAGTGCTTGGTGAGTTCTGCATTGAAAAAAACATTAAATCTCAAACCTGAATTTTCCCTTCTTAGATACATTCTTGCCCATATCTCTGCAGAGATTTCATGTTCCAGCAAACAGGACCATGGAGATTAGTGCATTAAAGTAACTGCTTAAGTGAGGCAGTAGTCTGTACTGAGTAGTCTGTACTTCACAGCCACAGGAACGACTTAGTGTCTAGAAGCAGCCCAGAAGTTGCATTTAGGTACCTGCAAACACCACTGAGCAGCCATGTGCTTCCTCCCTGCCTCCTCCCACTGTGCTTTCACTGTAGTTCTCCAGGAGAGAAAGCTTTTTTTGCGGAAGGTGTCCAGGAAAAACACATGGTTTCAAAGAGCACATTAAATTGAAGGAACCAGATTAATTTCAATGAAGTCAGTATTCACGCTCTCTCTGCCAGGATGCCACAGACCTGCCAATAGGTTCTCATCATAATACCCAATACTTGTTACACCTGAAGAATCCTAACTTACATCACGACAAGCTTCCACAAGGAGGCTCAAGACCAAAGTGTGTTTTTGACCTCCTGGGATCACTGGTGACACCCAACAGTTAAGTAAGGCTGGGCTCCGTTGCATCATAGCCCAAACACACAACTGCTGCCCCATAAATACCAGGTGCATTTTATTACATAGTATACAGTGTGGGAAAAAGCCATGGTTTCCATTTTCTATTGTTCTGTGCAACTGAGGATGGGAGGGAAGATTCATCTACCCAGTTCACCATCTTTTGGTACATCAGATCATCTTACTCAGCAATTAATGCCCAATCCAAACAACGGGGGCAGAGTTTCCAAGGTACCACTTAGCTATTAGAGATAAACACGACACAAAAAGTGGGGAGGGGGGAACCCGCAATAACTGGGTATACATAAATAATAGGTTTCTTTCCACCATGGAACAGCCATGGATGGCCCTGGCCACACTGCCCTGCAGCCTCCTCACGACACACCTCACCTGCACAGCCCTGCCTCACCTCCCAGGCTACCAGGGGAGAGCAACCTGATCCTAAGGAAATGCACAGTGGGGAAAATGGCATTTAAGAAGGCTTATTAAGTGCACACACATACACACCTTTTTTTCTGGTCGTTTGGCTTTTTTTTGTGGGTTTTGTGATGGGGTTTTACGATTATTTTTAATGTAGTACTATTATCCTCACAACTCCGTTCTAGGCTGTAAACCCATTCTGCTGCTGGAAGTGCTGAATATCAAACCCCCCTTCGGTGGTGGGGGGCACCAAACCACCTGCCCACCCCGCAGCTCCTGGGACGCCGGCACCCCCGCAGCCCGCAGCCCCGGGGAGCCCCGTCCGCGCCGGGGAAGGTGCAAGGGAAGGCGCAGGTGCACTGCGGCTCCCGACCACCGCGGCGGCGGGAGGATGCGGGCAGGACAGAGGGAGAGCCCGGCCCGCTCCCCCACAGCGGCGGGGCCGCAGCAGCGCCGGCACCACCCCGGCACACACCCCGCCACCCGGGTGGGCGAGGGGGGCACGGTGCTCGCCCGGCCGCGGGGAACCCGGCGCTCCGGGGGTCGATCCTACCTGCCCGGGCTCGCTGCGGTAGGCGAAGGCGTAGACCCGCTCCGCGCTGATGTTCACGGCGCCCCGGTAGACGCGGCCGAAGGCGCCGGGAGCGGGGTTGTCCCCGGGGCCGCCCGTCGCTGCCGCTGCTGCCGCCCAGAGCAGGGTGCAGAGCAGAGCCCCGGGGGCCGGGGCTGCCCTCCCGGCCATGGGCTCCTTCCCGCCGGCCCCGCGGGGCGCCCGGACTGTGTGTCCCCGGCAGGGCGGGCGGCGAGGCGCTTTATCTGCGATTTAAATAAACAGCTCGGCGACACGGACGGGAGAGCGGCGGGGGCAGCCCCGCACGCCCCCGCCCCTCGCCCGGGGGACGCCGAGCAACTTTCCCCAGGGAAGGACCCTCCGCCGGCCGGCGGGGCGGAGAGGGGAGGGGAAGGGAGGCCGGCCGCCGGGCTGGCCAGCCCAGGGGAGGAGGGTCTCCTCTCTGTGACCGGCCCCAAATTCTGAGCCCGGCGTAGCAGACGATTGTCAGGGAGTTGTTCCCTTTGGGGAGCTGTGCCGTGAGTGCAGGGACACGCTGGCATCGTCAGGCACGTGGGGATCATCATCTGCAGGGCTTCAACACTCCCTGCCCACCGCGTCCTCGCCGCGCACTCTGCCGGCTTGCTGGAGCTGCAGCTCGCACCTGCAATCCTGCATAGGGCGCTCCCTCACCTTTATTTTTGGCTTCTCATAACTTTGGGATAAATGGTCTCGTCTTTTAGTTCAGCCTAAAGGTGCGAAAGGCAGCAGCAAATATAATTTCATTAATCTGAAAATGGCTTGGTTGCATCTGTTCTTTGCGTCATCCATGGAACTGGCTACGAACAATACTGTGATGCTCTTAGCCTTTTCAACAAGATGAGAGCGATACTGTTGGGCTGTGAAAAGGCAAGGGATCTCTTTCTCACGGGTTAACCCACCTATGGTCCTTCGTTGAAAACTCACCTAGGAAATCTGTCAGATCCCACGGTGTAGGGATGCACTTTCAAGTCAGAAAAATAGAGTGTTACTTAAAAAGCTATCAGAAGGGTATTTCAGGAGCCACAGTTTTATAAAGTCAGTCTGCTGTCTTCAAGTGCAGTGACTCTGGCCCCAGAAGCTTTCCACAAGTTGTGGGTTTTGTTTTCAAGGCTGACAGATTTCCTGCGGGGTCACTTGTTGTCTTTGGAGGAAAAGTTGCAAAGCTCAGCAAAACGAGCCAGCATGCCTTGTGCTGCTGTTTTGATCTCCGGGCCCTTGAGTGATTTCTGCCAAGGGAAAAAACTAAACAATTGTCAGTGGATTCTGTTCGTCTTGAAGCAAGGCTCAAGTCACCCTGCCATTTGTCAGAGTCCCAAGAAGTATCATTAAGGGTAAAATAAGCCATTTGTGATCTGCTGGAAGATGGACACTCCAACACAAAGATTTTGCCTTTCAGCCTGGAGTATCAGCTCTGCAGACCAAGAGACTTTGTGACTCTGTCTTGCCTCTTAACAAGACGTGGCATGACCTGTCCTGGGGGACTTCAAACAGTGGTGGCACTGGGAGACTTGTGGCTTCCCCTCCCTACCCTGGAGAGTCCAGGGCTCCTGAACCTTACAGCTCCTTTCTCACCCACTGCTCTCTGCAGATGCAGAGGTCCCTCTGCCAGGGCCAGTAGCCCTCTAGCATGTGCTGGAGGGAGGACACCAGGAAACGCATCTTCTCCCAGAGAGGAGACTTCAGGCAACACGAGGAGGTACAGCAAAGCCAAAGCATGTAAGGGCCATGCCTGGTTGCTCAGAGCAATGTGACCGATGGCACAAAGATGGTGTTCTGCAAACCAAGGTAGCTGTGGCAGCTGCAAATAATTTTTGTGTCATTTGGTGTAATGCGTATTTCAGATTGGGATATCAGTGCATTGTCCCTCTCTAGCTGTGTTGTTTTCATGGCAAAAAAGTGGCTCTTCATATAGTCCACAATTTCCAATGCAGAGTTACGTGATTTTTAAAGTGCTTTCCCTGATTGGATGTACATTATGGCATCTTGCCAAAGACTACACATTTTCCCTCATTTTTAATTTGAGAATTCAAGTTTTCTAAGTGTCATACTTTGTTCTTATCTTAATTTCATCGCACTATTTTGAGGGTCTTTCTGTGATTCAGCAATGGTAAACCTTTGTTCAAATCTTTGCCTCCAAAGTGTGGTACTGCCCAACTTGGTGCTGTTGGCAGAAGTTTGAAGTCAAAGGTCAACTCCACCATTCAAGTTGCTAATGGAAGTAAACAGTGCTAAGATCTCTTAGTTTGATATACCTTCCTATTGACAGGAAAATATCCACTGCACCAGTTTGGGAATTGCTTTTAAATCAAACACTCCTCTCATGTTAATACCATCTGAGACCAATTTGCCTTTATGAGAGTGATGTTCAAGACAAGGTCAAAAGCCCTACTGAAGTCAAAACATGTTTCACCTATTCCTTTCAGCACTTACTAAGTTATCTCTGCAAAGAAATAAATTAGGTTAGTTTGACATGATTTGTTCTAGACAAATGCACAGTGCCTGCTGCTCATCACTTTATTGTTATTTAGTTGCTTGCACACTGATTGCCGAACAGCTTATTTCATTATCTTTCCAGATAACAAATGGAAGTTGGCTGACTCCTAACACTTCACTCAGACCCTTTGATAAAGACGAGTAGCACATTTTCCCTTTTCATTACGCCTGGATCTTGTTCTTGAAGGGCAGCATGTATTTTGGAAGAAAGAACCAATCCCTCTAAGAGACAGTATTCTTGTCCAGATAGACCATGGACCTGAGTCAGTGGAAGTGATCTATGCTTTTATGTGCCACTGCACTCTGGCGTCAGGAGCCAGCAAGGGCTAGATGCATCCTGAGGGACAGGGATCCGAGTGCCGTAACACAGCCAGCAGAGCAGGGACCTCACCGGCCAGGGCCCCATCTCACAGGATCTGAGCAAGACAAGCAGGACGGGCCTGGATATGGAATCAACACAATCCAGATTGGTGGACAAGTCAATAGCAATGGGAGACATCTGAGGTCAATGTAAGTTAGTGACTCAGGTCTAGTGATGGCAGTCAGGGACAGATACCAGGGACAGATACAGTCCCATTAGCAGCAGGCAACTCCCCAGCAGTGAGGCAGATCTGAGGTCTGGCCAGGAAGCTGGTCAGCAGGTCTGGGCCAAAGGGATACAGACGGGGCTGCCACACAACTGTAGCTCCAATTCAAGCAGAGGCAAGGACCAGAGCCTCATCTGAAATGCAGCTCCTCTGTGAGGGGCAAGAGAGCCCTTGCTGAAGCCTCCCCACAGCCCTGATGCCAAAGTCACTGGGGAGAAGAGGGGCAGCCCTCAGCTGTGCTGTGTCTGGGCTGTCTGTGAGCCCAGGGTGCCAGATGTCCATGAAGGGGATGATGCTCTTGGGGCCCTTGTCTCTGGCTGTGTGGAGGGCACGTATTTTACAACAGGACCCGTTTTTCCAGTATAAACAAAGCCCAGGGTTGTGAGTGTCTTGAGGGAAGGAGGAACTCTGCTGGATGAGAGGCTCACAAGAGTGTGGTTTTTTGTTGGTTGTTTTTTTTTTTTTTCCTCTATAGCACAAAAGCAGAAAATCTCATTGCCGTTGGGAACAAAATAATAAAAAAAGCCCCAAACCAGTAGAGAAATTACATTTCCCCTGGTAACCATGGCTGCAAAAATATCCAGGACAGAGGAAATTACAAAGGAATTCCCTAAATCATACTAACTTAGAAAGGGAAAGAGTATAAATGTATAACAAACCAAATTGTTTGGAAACCTGATGATTTAAAATTACTGTTTGCGTATGTAGTCTCTGTCTTATGTAAGCTCCTCTGTGAGTTAACAGATGCTGTAGATGCTCAGCTGGCTTCTGCAGAGATAATGCCACATTTTCAGACTCTGCTGAAAATGCAGTGTGAAGAAAAACAAGAAGTGAAATGTAGACATGCTTTAAAGATGTCTGATAGAACCTGCTCCAACCTTTCTTATAGGTGGCCAAAGTGTTTGACAATTGGCTTCTTGAATGAGAAGTGCCTCTGGCTTGTATTGTATTTGCTTGTATTAGGTATTTAACATTCATATTTGATTGTAATTAATAATAGCAGAGAGGTTTAAGAGGCTTCAAAATAGATGATGTAACGACGCAATTATGCCTTTATTGCTTTTTTTTTTTCAGTGGGCCTTGTTCTTCAGGACAATTTAAAAACGTGTTAGGAGAGAATTCCAGATGTGCCCTTGATTTATACTTTTGGCTTCCAAATATTCAGGCCAATACAGATTAATGAATTGCCTCACATGGATTTCCCTTTCCATAGGCTGAACTCTGATGTTCACTTTCAGGTGCATATGGTACCTATGTTGAGGGTCTAGATGGAACCTGAAGTCCAGATGCAACCTCTACATTTGCAGCACTTCATTAGAGGCAATTGCTGAGAGTATTTCTCTGATGCTTTTTTCTCCCCTCATGATTTCAATCTTCTTGTATCACATGCAAAACAATTCCTTCCCTCAATACATTAGCCATTACCGTCTGCACCTTCACATGAATCTTTTTGCAGTGATGCTCATAGAGCCAGAATTACATTGATGGGGACCTTAAGCACCAGGAAATCTTGGTGAAAGGGAGAAAGTTTTGAATGAAAAGTTGACAAACCCTATGCCTTCATTTTCCAGCTCCCACAGACAAAATATTATGCTCACACTGAAAGATAAAATGTTAACTCTAACCCTTTGGAGGAATTACATCATGTCTTCACCTGTGTGGCAGAGAAGTAGACCTGTTACATGTTCTGGGGTAAGTCTGTAGGGAATATATTGCACCCGTGTGTAAGCTAAATGACTCGTTTCAGAACTACCAGTTGCTTTATGAAAACCAGAAATTCCTTGTTGGTAGGGAGGTACACCTTTCCTCGGTGGCACAGTTAAAGAAATCTGTTTGTTAAATTTAAACAAGAGTCACTCTTTAATTTGGTATCACCTCAATTTCATGGCTTGTGTGACATTCTTTTCTGAAACACCCGTAACATTTTCGCACGGGGAAATTTCCAAGGCTTCCTCAGAGGGACATCGAAAGATGACTTGGGAGGGTATTTGCAGCGAGGAGGGATAATAGTGAAATGAGCGAGTAGAAGATTTAAGGTGAGGCGAGAGAGAAGACGAGCGACAATGCCAGGAGCAGTTCACGTGGAGTGGGCTGGAGCGGCCAAGGCGCTGCTTTACTTGAAGGAGGCGGTGGGGAGGGGGAGTCGGGTGTCCTCTGCAGCCCTGAGAGAGGGCGGGGGCAGAGGCTGCTCCCTCACGAAAAGCCCGAGCGCACCGGGAGCCGCAGGCATCGCGTTGCCTTTGGCTGCGCTGGCAGCGCGGCCTGGGGGCGGGAAGAAGAAGAGGAGGAGGAGGGCAGAGGAGGAGGAGGAGAGCGGAGGAGGGCGGGCCGGGCAAAACCAGCGCCGGCTCCCGCCGCAGCCGCTCCCGCCCCTTCCGCGGCCGTGATGTCGCTGCTCCGCGGGCCGCGGCCCCGCGCCGCCGGCAGGAAAGGCCCCAGGAAGGCGGCCGCTGTGGCCAAGCGGGACTGGGATGTAAGCGCCGGCCGCTCCGGGCTGCCGGGCGGCCTCCGCTGGGAACAGGGCCCGGGAGCCTCTGTGCCCACGGCTGGGGGAGCCACCGCCCTCCGTAGGGTCTGCCCCGAGGAGCTCCCCGGGTTGCGTGGGGGTTCGGGCGGGCAGACACGCCGTGGGCCAGGGGGACACGGCCCCTCTGGTTTCCTTGGCCCTGCTGCAGGCCCGGCCTCCCGCATCTCCTGGGGGAAGAGCGCGCCCAGGCTTGGCGGAGGTGTCGTTTTTAGTGGCTGCCACGCCGAGGGTGGAACGCTCAGCAGTGCCATAAAAGTGCGCCGGAGTGCACTGTTAGGCTAATTATATTGTAATTTGAAAGTTGCTTGAGGTTTTTTTAAAATAAAGCTTCTAAAAAAACCAGAGCAGTTTGCCCTCTGTTATGACTTTTGACGTGTTCCCTGGTTCCTGTTCGCAGAGTACCGTCCATGACTTGACAGTGCACCGTGCAACTCCTGACGATATTGTAAGTTTAATAGCAATCACTGCTCTGTCCCTGTGGCAAGGACATTTAGCTGGTTGTCTGACATAAAAAGTGCTTACCATGCTTAGGGGGATATTTTCTGCCAATGTTTAATCTCCTTTTTAAGCTTCTGAACGTGTTGGCTCTTTAGTGCTACTTTTTTGTTTATGACATTGAGCATCCCCAGGTCTGGCAGTTGGTGTTTTTCAGCTTTCTGTTCTCTCGAGGAAGCAGTAGCTGCAGTTTTTATTTCAATAAACTGCATGCCATCATAAAAGCGTAAAAACGTAAATACATGTGAGCTCAGTGCATTAGTTGAAGGTCTCCTCTCTGCTGGGAAGGACTGAAAGATGTGCTTTATCTGAGGAGCTTCTCTAATTCTGAAAATACTGAATTTTCATTTGAACAATTTAACACAATTTCTTTATACTGAGTGATCTGTTCATTGTTAAGTATGTGAATTCCGTTTACATTTTCTTGGTCGCACTAATTACCAGGATGGAAGAGGCAGTATGAGCTATTGTTAAAAGTTTTGACAGGTTTGTCAGGACAGATGGTCACAGTAGCAGAGAGAGAGACTTGATTCTACAAGTGTTTGGCTTGATAGCTTCTAGAGACTTTACCAGGCACCTCGCACACCTAATTTCTTTAATTTGTATTTATATTTATGTGTATATATATATATATATCTCACTGTTAGAAGAAGAGAAACACTATGTCTGGTGACTGACAGTATTAAATCAGGAAAAGGCATTTGTCTTTTTATGCACCTTATAGGTGGTTGTGTTTGGGTTTTGCCTCCCTTTACAGCTGGTAAAACTCTTGCTGAGTAAGGGGTGTAGGGCAGGTGTAAACTGAGACTTTCCCCATTCACCTTTGGAGCTGCTTTAAATTTGGCTGGTACTGGTGGCCTTTTAGACTTGTGGATGTTTGTGAGGTTGTCTTTCATTGGTACTACCCTGAAGTTAACATAGATAATGTTCAGTGCATGAATGATAAAATCAAGAGGAGCTTGTTAGCATTGCCCTGCAAATTTTGCCTAAGATTGATTTTTGAAGTGGTTTCTTTTATGTTTCGGTAGCTGCGTCGCCGTGAAATACACAAATCAAAAAACAAAGCCCTGGCACATCTGGAACTCCAAGAGAAAGCACTGAGCAGAAAATGGAAGAAGCAAAAGCAACTGGATTTGGATTCCTTGGAGAAAAGGAAATTGGCTTTGATGCGTGAGGTGAGAGCTGAGTTTGCACTTGCAGCCTGCTGCAGGTGATCTGCAGCAGTGTTGGAAAACTGCTCTTGCATATAGAGCAAGAGTTGCTCCTCTTGTTGGCTAACAATTTTGTGTATGCATGCTGTCTGTGTGCTGCATGCATGCAGTGGTTGGAGCAGGCTGTCTGACATACCAACTGTTATGTGTAGTTGCACATTTGACCCACATTGCCTGGCTGTGCCCTCTGTAATTCTGCAGGCCTCTTTTCATCTGAACAGGAACTGTTTGCAGAGGTCAACTGTTGTAAAACGTTTGTGTGTTCTTTGGGTTCTCATTGCCAGCTTGCCTTTTCTTCCTCATGTCTAGCATTTTTCTTTGATGAAAACATGGATATTTCTCTTTCTGGGAGGGACACTTCTTATTTAGACAGAGGAAGTGCAGAGTCAAGGGGACTGAAAGGGTGAGGCAAGAAGTTGTAAGGGAGGAAAATTGACACAACAAAGATTGATGAGCTATGGCTGACAAGCTTCTCATCTGAGGACTGAAAAGCTTGTTCTCTCAGCATTCTAAAGCACTCTGACTGTAAATACATTATTTAATTTGCTTTTGAATATTGAACTGTAGCAGTAAACCTAAGCCTAGTTAACAGAGAGAGTAGCTGTCACTGAGAAGTGGTGGTAGATCTCCTTCTGTTTCACATGGCAGGTCACTCCTTGCCATGTGTTACGAAAACTAATCTGAAAATTAGCTTTCAGACCTCTGTACTTGAACAGACCGAGAATTGTTCATGTTTGTAAAGAATGGTGACAAACAATGTTCACCTAGCAGTTAAAGTAAACATGATCCCATAGTTCTGTAAATGTACAGGGGTTTAACCATCACAAACTTCATTGTTTTGTCTTTTGTAATTTTTCAGAAGTCTCTTCCAGATCTCTGAGAACATTCAAGCATAGACAAACAAATGAAAGGACTTAGAATTGAAGATCACCACCTAGTTTTCTATTTGACCCCTGCTTCTCTGCAATCACAGTAGAATTTTTGTGTTATGGGTATTTTGCTAATCAAGTCTCAGACTTTGATTTTTGTTACTTTGGTACTTTTCTGCCAAGTGCATTTCAGCATTTCATTCAAAAAAACCCTCTGTGGACCTCTAAATGAGTTTCCCTAATGTAATAGTAGCCTGGTTTCAACAATACGTCCATGCAGAAATAAATTATGTCACAAAAGGTAGATTAGACCACCCTTTCTAAGATTTGTCTGGGCTATCTATTATGTGACTTCATTCTTTTGCAGATGTGAAACTCTTGTTTGGGAAACAGTCTTCTATATTTGTTGCTGTTTCTAATGAAAATGCACAAATCTGAATTCCTCCTGAGTGGCTTTGCCCTTTATATTTAAGAGATTACTTTATTCAGTTTACTCTGTGTCTACTTCTGAATCAGAGAAAAGGAAGACAAAAGGAAATGGTGCCAGGCAAGATGAAAAACATCTGGCTGTTGCTGTTTGAAACACAGGCATCCTCTTTTGAGTAGAGAAAAACAAAATAAATAGAGGAAAGTTACCATTTCCACCTCTTCCTAGCTTAAAACTTGTTAATTGCCAGGTCCTGTTGTTCAGAGTAACTGTGGAGACTCTGTGTCTCCCAGTAGAGCACAACCACTGCCAATTGTTTCCTTGTTTCCATTACCTTGGTGATCTTTTACTGTTGTCAGTGTAACTTTCTAAGCCTCTTGAATCCTTGCTCAACTGCAAAAGACTTGGAGACAAAAGCTAAGAAGGTGCTTCTGTTAGTGTTGTTTCTCTTGTAGTTGTGTATTGAACAGAAAGACTTCACAAGAGAGTTACAAAATGGATAAGCAAAATTTTAATATTTTGGGCATTTGCCTGCCTAAAAATCTGAATGAAAAAATAATGTAAGTTCACCTCTGTGACTGGGGACTGTGAATGTTTAGGTACCACACTGACTGGTCCTTTAACAGCTTATTTTTTAAATAATGTAAGTGTATTGCACCAAAGGGTAGTGCTAAATGGATTATTGTAGTGGGGAGATTTTAGGATGAGCCCAGTTTTTATTTTTCTTTGATAACAATCTGAAACAGGAGAGAAGGTGATTTTTAATGAAATTTGTAGGTGATACTAAACTGGGACAAAGTACACTGCTCTGTGAATTTGTCCAGGGCATGTAAATGGGCCTGAAGGGGTTACAAGATGATATCAGTTTTTCTTCTCATCACAAGCAAATGTGAGCTAATCTACCTTGGGAGCAATGCTCTGAAAATGTTCATAACGTGTTCAGCAGGAGGGTAGAGCTTAGGAACCTGCAGATGCCAAAAAAGATCTTGTGAGGAGGGTAAAAACAAGCTAATAAGGATAATTTTTGTCTGATTATGCACATCACTCTTATTTTAATTGCCTCAGGGAAAGGAGTCATAAACTTTTTTCCTTTTTTTCCCTTTGTGTATTTTTTTTCTTCTGCTGATCTGATATAATACCTTTGTCTAAAAACTTGTATTGTTTTGGTGTCAGATGGCTAAATGGAAAGACTAGATTTAGTTTGTATCAGATGTGGAAATTGAATAGTGGTCTGGAAAAGGAGATATGTGGAGTGGTTGAAAGATGAATATTCACTGATTTGCTAAATGATTATGAGAAGTCTAATTTCCTGCAGTTTAATGCAAGCTCAAAAGACTGGAAAAACATGGAAACTCAGGTATGTAGGGGAACTTTGTGATGTAACAAAGCATGTAGTAAAATGGGGGGTTGGGGAGAAACAAGTGAAATGTCATTGCCTAGAATGTTTTGTACGAGGCTAAATGTAAGCCAGCAAACTTACCAATGGACATTGAAAGGAACTCAGTGGAGATAATGGCATAGAGTGCTCTGAAACTGTTGCAAAACAGTCTCTCCTGTGATTCCTGGGGGAGCAAAAACTGTCATTTAGTTTTCAAATTTTGAGTAGGAGGGCGTACATGAGCCTTTTCTGGGGGGTCTTCTAAAGTACTTGCAGTCTTCGGACGAATTTGGTGAACCACGATGAAGTGGAGGTCATTTACATACCTCCTCTCAGGTGTTCAAGAATAACTACCTTCTCCCCAGGTTGTGGGATATAACTTCAGTAGGTTTCCATTTCCAGCTTTGTGAAATAAACCAGGAGTCAGTGAGGAGTTTTAAATTGTGTTCTGCTTACAAAGCCACATCCCCAGTCAGCTCCATATGGCCCATGGTAGCTGGATGCTTCTTGCTTTGTGCACCAAGACATCCTTCCGTAGGAGGCACTTGTTTTGATGGACTTGAAATACTAGAGAGAGATTTTGGGAGAGAGAATTTGAGTACAAAAGCCGTATCTTCTGGAGATTCCCAAAACGTCTCCTGATGCCAGATGCAGTCAGCTGTGTTTACCTCTGCTGGAACTTTTGGTGGTATGTGGCTTAAGTTGTAGGTAGGATTTTCAGGAGCCGACTGAATGAAACAAGTCTGCTTGAATTGGTTTGAATTTAATCAAATAGTACATGTTTGGGGTGTCAGATGTAGGTAAGAGTTCTATGACTTGGCAGCATTGAGATCAAATGATTTGAGGATGCATACTGATTTTTTTTTTTTTTTTAAATTGCTAGATGTATCTTTGTTTTGATGAGCATGTCATAAATACCCAGCTTCTTGTGTCAGGCTGGGAGGAGGAGAAGGGAGTGAGAGGCTTTGTTATGAAGAGAGTCCATGCTGGTGGGGGCCCCAGAAGTAATAACTGTTTAATTTTTCAGAAAAACAATATGAATTCTAGTTACTCAGAATGAAGTATGGTTTTCTGATCTATCTTATTTAGGATCTAATTGCACAATACCCACTTCACAATTGTTGTCTTGTTGGCTGTTCTCTTGATAACTGTTTAGAAGAACAATACCAGGGAAAAAAAGGAACAAAAAAATCAGTCTGCTCAGTGTAAAGTTTCCTTATACACTGTACTTTCAGATTCTGTCTGATCAGTACCATTTGCAAGATGTGTTGGAACGATCTGGTCAGGCTGTGGCAAAAGGCTTGTTTGGGGATGCTCCTCGCACACGAACAGGTAGAACATCTCATCTATATGTGGTAGTACATTTAAGATTATCTCCTTGCTTCCCATAAATAGTCTTGCTTTGCAAAGTGTTCTTTTTAACTGCTTTCATCTCATCATCTAACATAGTATGATTGATCCCGTTCACATTGGATGAAACACAGGTGTTTCACAGGATGAAACACACCCTCCCATGGCCAGGCAGAGTGACTGATGGCTGCTTATCCCACTGTGTGGGTCCATTGTGGAATTTCACATCTTGCAGTCTGAACCACCTCATGCTCACCATTTCACAGCCGAGCTACTGGCCTGCGCAGAGCACCAGTTTGAGCTGCTGCAGTAGTTCCCATTCTCATTGCTGCATGTGCTGACTCTTTGCTTTTAGATGTTGTTGAAGATTTATCAGCAATTCCTGAAGGAGGCTTTTCCTTTTCTTAATTTGGCTTGTGGATCCTCACGCTGCTGGAAGGCAGGACTTGCTGTCTGCGTGTGAAATCTTAAACCCAGGGGGTTTTTCTCTGTAGGCTGCCATTCTGTTTTGTTCCCTGTGACTGATCCTGCAGGCTGCTTCTGCTCAAGTGTATTTGTGCAGGTGGGAAGGACAAAAGCTGGGTATGTGGCCCAGTGTATTAAATTAACTCTATGATTGGTCTTTGGTTGTTATTTGAAATGACATCCCTTTTTTTTGTGAAGTAGGAGCTTGATTTTCAGTACGAAGTGCTGCAACATAAGTACAGACCAAGCCCTCTGTGTTCTTTCCTGTGTTGTCTAATTCCTCTAGGTTTCCCTAATGTAACAATGGCTCCTAACTGTGACCTAGAATCATCTCAAGGACCCATTGTACAAAAAAGTCATCCTCCCAGTCAGCTTTCCATCCTTAATGAGTCTGTCATGGATTCCCAGGTAATGTGTGTTTTGTTCCATGCATGTCCTGTGGCTTTTTTGTTTGCACAAAATAAGAATATTCAGAGATAAGAGTTTCCAAGCAGAACTGAACTGGTTTTTGTTGATAACATTCATAGAAGACAAACAGAGGTGAGTTTGTTTTGTGAGACTTTGAGAATCGTGATTTTTGATTTCTTAACCTTCAGATATGAGAAACAAACCTCATTACGTGTTGCAGAAGCTCTCACATTAGCATGTCCTCCCTTTTAAATTCTGGAATTTTCAGGAAACGCACGATGTAATTACAGTCTAAGAGAAGAACTTTTGTATCACTTAACTAATTGCTGCATTTCAGACTGTCTCTGATTTACCAATTATGTCTGTGCATATGGGGACAGAGCCATTTGTACCCCAGTTCACAGCCTTGGTGAATCCTACAAATTTAACTTTTACTATTTTGCATTATTTTGCATTTATTCGCATTTGTTGTAAACAATTTTAAAATTGTTTAAAATTTAATTTAGTTTGCCTATGTGATCTGTTTTCTTTTAATAACATGTTGTACCAGGAATGCTCACTGGGGTTTGAGAACAGGCATATGATGCTCCCAGAAAACTTCCCACTGATGAAGACCAAACAGGCTGTTGGGAGCAAAAGTGATGGGGTCATATTCTCATGGTTCTCTACTTCTGTTTCCTACTGACTTGCATAATTATCTGTAATTTGACCTGTAGTACTTCTGTGTTAAGTATTTCGGTGTGGCATTTGTTTTTCAGTCTTTTTTAATATGAGGAGTTAAGTGCAGCATCTTTGTAAGCTGTGTCACTGGATGCATGCTGCAGGATAAGCTGAAATTTTTAAAAGAAACATGTACTGATTGTCTGCCAAGCTTCTGTGAGGTCTTCTTATGTGCCTACAACAATCATAGTTAAAGTCTCTCTGGTGAAACCTACCCAGAAGCTGATAAACCTGGTAGTTGGAGGAACCTTAATTCCAAATTTAGTTGCTTGGATTTAGCTATAAATGTAGTACATAGGACTGTATTTTGTTCTGGTTGCATTTTACACATAGATTATAAATGTAATTTTGCAGGTCTCATTATGAGGTCGTTTACTTTGTAATGACTGACTTTCAAATGACTGAAATTTTACAAATGCTATAATTTAGGTTGCTTTTCCATATTTTGCCTGCTGTATCTGTGTTTTGGTACAGCCTTAACAGCTTTTATTTTATCCTCTAGTTTGCATGAGTTTTCATATTTAATATAAGTCATACGAAGAAAATATTGGATATTGAATTGGTCACTTGCTGTGTTATTTTCAGAGACAGTTATCAGTATTTCTTAGGTACTAAAGTCCCCCAGAACTTCCCACAAAGGTGGGTTTGGGTTTTCTTTCTGTGTGGTATTTTTATTTTAAGTATGTTCTGGAGAGGAAGACTAAAACAAATGGTTTTGGTTTTTTTCTTGAAACAATTCCTTAAAATCAGTCTCTAAGTTCTTCTGAAGTCTCTTTTGTTTTCTTTGTTGTCTCTTGAAAAGGCTCTTAATGAAGAGGAGGAGGAAGCATTATCAGAAGATGGACACCATGACATTTTGGGTTTCAAATCCAGCATCAGTTCTGACAGGTCAGTATAAATACATCCATTCAGGTTTCCACCTGCTTTACACTGGAAATAGGTGGAGTTAAAAGGATGTTGAATGGGTATAGTACAGTTAGTTCTTCTGTTTCCCTTTGCCTTCCTTTCCTGATCTCAGAATTTCAGGGAAAGGCCTTGTTGTAACATTGAGACTGGGAATGAAAATGAGCAGGGAACTCACCTGAGCAGTTGCAGCTAATTTTAGAAGCTCTGCCTAGACAGATAATGTGTA
Source organism: Oreocharis arfaki (assembly GCA_013398015.1). Lineage (NCBI taxonomy): Eukaryota > Metazoa > Chordata > Aves > Passeriformes > Paramythiidae > Oreocharis > Oreocharis arfaki. Next base: position 5,957 of record VZRR01002337.1, on the reverse strand, counting down.
GTCATGCCATTGTCCTGTTACAGTTCACTGTTACGCTTGTTTTGAATGCAGGCTGCTTCGATTGTTGAGAGGAAAAAATTCCTTGGTGAATTCTCAGCTGTGGGTTGATAAGGATGTGAGAAAAAACACCTTATCACAGGAATCAAATGTGCCTTTGACTCCAACAACTGCTTCTCCTTCATTGGATCAGTCAGGTGGGATTTGCTAAATCACAGCAAAGTTGTTAAGCTCTTCCCAGGATCCTGACTGGAATTCCTTTCCTGGGTGGGGGTGAGAGTCAGAAATGTATGCTAATTTGGCACAGATGAATATCCAGACTAAAAAGCCAGCTCTTATCATAAAATTACTCTAGAACATATTACTATTAAGAACATGCCTGAAATATTTCACGTGTGCATTTTTTTCTTTTGTTTTGTGTTTAAATCAGCCCTCAATGCTACCAGTGTAATCAAGAGAACTCGTTCAAGACTTCAGAATGAAGATGAAGAAGAGTCTGTAGACTCCACTGACACTGTGAGACAAGTGCTGAATCCAAACTCTAGGAAACAGAAGCATATTGCAGCAAAGAGTTCAGTACTTTGAAAAATAATATACCCTTTGTCCAAGGTCCTTAATGTCATAAGAAAATGTGGGTTGGAAGGGATTTTTGGAAGTCATTGCAGGGCTAAAACCAAAGTTTGATGAGGGGGTCCTTGAGTCTTGAGCATGTCTGAGGATGGATGTTCCACAGCTCCTTGCCTAGTGTATTTCCCCTGTGTTCTGCACATTCATTGGCCAAGCTAAGTCTGTAGGAATTTGGGAACCATAAATACGGCCCTTTGAGGCTGCCCATGACCTTGCTGGCCATGGAGTTCTCTCCTGTTCAGGGCTTTTCTAGTTCTGATACAGTTTAAAATGCATTTCAATCCCCAGATCCTACACATGTTTGTGTGAAGAGACTGATGTCAGATAAAAGCTGTGACATGAAAGGATAGTTGTAAGAGAGTTGCTTATTAATATGAGAAAGCAGCTGATGTTTTTCATTACCAAACTGTTTTCATGCATTTAACTGGAAAGGAGGAAAGTACAAACAGGTGTATCCAAGATAAAAGCACGAAGCAGTCATGCTTGAGAGGTACTACTGTGGCAGCAGAAAATGTGTTTTATTAGGATCTGAAAGTAGCTGGAATGACTGGGGGAGATTCTTTGATGGTTCATTTCATCTTACAGCAAGAGAGGGTATTTCCTTTGATTTACTTCAATAAACAATGCAATTTCATTGGTACTGCAAAGATCTCTATTCAAGTTGAAATTCCTATGTCCCTTTTTTCCTTCCCCTTCAGTGAAAAGAAAGCAAGCTGCACAGAACTCTGCAAGACAGAAGAGAAGTGATTCTCCAGCTAATTTAATCCAGACTGACCTTCAGAGGGACAGCAAACCCAGCCTAGACGTTCTCAACCACATGATCCGTGAAGTGGAGCGTGAGCTGGAGGAGTATGAGCGATGTACAGGTCGTGAGGTCCAAAAAAAAGAGAGAAGTGAAGGCCTCTCTGGGTTTACACTGTCACTGGTGAATGCTCTCTGTCGTTTGATGCGCTACCTTAAAGAGGTGAGACACAACTGCTCCTGGAGAGTGAATGAAGAAGGGTGTAAAGTTACTTTACAGATGAGAACTTTGGTCTTTTCTGGCTTCCAGTCATTTTACACTGAACTCTGGTTATCACTGCTTATTGCTCGGCTTGCATGCAATTAGGAGTTAAAACTTTTCCCAGCTTTTTGTTGAGCACTGGTTTGTTAGGAATTGGTATCCATAGTGAGAGTGGAGGAGTTGTCTGCAGTGAAAGTCTCTGCATCTACGAGCAGAAAATACAGATAGAAATAATTTAACATTTGTTATTTACATATGCTCAGAGTTGTAGCAGGGTATTAACTACAGCATTGTTTACAAAATCATTTTCTTCCTTTGCTTCCCAAAGGTGATGCTATTGTCACTGGAACAGTGGGCCCAAACCCTCTATTTTCCTTGAGGGATTCCTTAGCCCTCTTTTTCTATCCATAACAGCAATACCTTAAGCAAGAATGACCTGAAGTGCTCACTGTAACAGTGCACAGCTGGGAATTAATGGAATTCCATAAAGAAGACCACCATGTAGAAGGTTTTTTTTAAGAAAAAAGGAAAAAAAGTGTGTTGTATTTCATGTGTATTCCAGAGCTATCATGAGGCAGCAGTGCCTCCCAGATTCATTTGGTCTCTGTGACATTTTAAGCCAGATTATCACAGTTCCTGCACTCTTAATAGGTGCAGCAGAGTGTGTTATCTAAATCCTAATGCTCTATTTCATAGCAGAGGTAATAGATCTCTAATGAATGTGGAACTGTCTTATTTTGGTTCCTTTTCAGAGTGTATAATAAGTGAAAGGGGGAAACCCATCTTATTTTAAAATCCTATTTTTTTTTCTTACCAGATGTGTAATAACTTCATCCTTGTATTACTCTGTATTTAATCTGTATGAAAGAATTTACTTTGATTAAGTCCTGGAAGCAAACAGTAAATAATCAATCCAAAAGTGAAAAGCAGTTATCTTCAGAATATGGACTTCAGCTGAGAAATTCTTATGTTTCAAAGTAACTTAGTAATGCTTGGTCTTGGTTAAAATTGTAATATCAAAGCACAGAATTAAAGTTGGTTCTTTTGCAGTTATAATGAAGGGTCTTAGAATTTCAGTAGAATGTTTATTAGGAAAACATCAATTTAATAGTATCAAATTTGTGTTTTAAATATAATGGCAGTTCTAATCCTGTTTAGATTGTCTTTAATTTGTTTTCTACAGAAATGAGTTATTCCTGAGCCTCAGACTTCTTCCAAAACTACTTACATATTTTTTCTTGTGTTACCATTCCATCCTTCCAGAAGTTGATTATTGCTTGCAGAATTGTCTGCAACACTCATAAATTTACTACCTAAATTCTTAAGCAGCAATATGAAGAAGTCACTCAAGCTGCATAATGTGGTTAATTGTGTTCAGACTGGCTTGAGATAGACACTGCATTCATAATATAAAGTGACTTTTCTGCTTTTCAGGGAGGTTTAATTACAATTAGAATTTGAGAATTTGCTGGGAAGAAGCACAGCTTGTCCTGCGTATTTCCTAAAACCTGGTCCCTGTGATGCCAGACATAAATCAGGCACTTACATGCACCATCTGTCTTGCCGAGCCAGAAGAGTTATCAGAATTGCAATGCCTGAATTATAACTGGCATTGCCTTTTAAGAAAATGACTTTGCAGGGGATATTTTAAAAGCCCCTGATTTTAGTTAAGCAGTCACTAAGACAGTCAGTCTTCATGAGGTTTTAAAGATTTTAGAGAGATTCCCTTTCTCTTCTTCCAGTTTTGCTGCAGAAAAGTAGAAGGATTGCAATAAAGGATGTTGCTTAATTTATTCTCAAAATTGTATGTAAGAAGTAGGAAGAGAAACTTGAATTCAGGAGTCTGTCGTGGAAATGTTTTAATTAAGTGATTAAAAAACCAACAACTATAAGAAGGAAATAGTAAATACAAAATAGACTAGAGAAAAGGAGAAAAAGGAACTTTTGAAGTGTTTGCAAAACCATACAAAATTCTGAAAGGGAAGACAAATCTGACTTGGTTTCTAAACTAATTTTTATATCAACTTCCAAATTTAGAGTGAATCATTCCCTCCCCATCCCCATTCTGCTAAGAATGCTGTTTCTTTGCCAGGCCCACATGGCAAAAAGAGTATGGGCATATTCCCTGCATCTGTGCTGCTCTGTTCTCCCTCTCTGCTGCATGTTCTGGTGCAATGTTAAAGCTCATGTGATTAGAGCCACACCTGGCACTGGGCTGGGATGAAGATACTTCTTCCAGGTTATACTGGGCCCAAATCCTCCCTGAGGTTAGGAATGGATGTTAACCCTGATGTTTTCCCTGTGCATAAATGTAAGACAGAGCTGCTTGGAAGCTTTCCTCCAAGACTAGGTTAGTGCTGTGTAGGGTTAGTAGATACAGTAGCTCATCCAGATGATCTAAGGCATCAGTAGGCTTCATCACTGCTACCAGGGTAGAAGTGCTTGTTTTGTGCTGTCTTTGGTTTCTGAAAAAGAGAGGACCATGTACAGGTCTCTTTTATCCATTTTCTGAGCCAGCATGCTTCACTTGGATCAATACAAAAGTCCCTGTTCTCTCTAGCTGGAAGAGAAACAGAAAATGGATGCCTTGTCTCTCATATACTTAAGGGAGGCGTGTCTAGTGGCAGTGTCTGGGCGTTAGTCTCCAAAATATTTATTCATTCATTTCATGTGGATGCAGAGCTGTTTTCTTATAACACTTTTGAAACCCTCTAGGACTTTTTCTCTCTGATGGAAAACATTAGAAAGCAAGTACTTTCTTCTTTACTTAGTCAAATTTGTCTTCATTAATGAATTAGGGAAACTGAAGATTAGGCACAAGTAGCACGGGACACTGACAAGCATCAGCACACCTGGAATTATTTGATTCCTGCATGAAGATTCAGTGATTTAAGAAACTGTATCAGTGCAGAGAGAAAATGCTTGTAGTTACATCCTGTAAAAGTTGGAAAGGCAGAAGGACAAGGGTATCTGGGATTCCCTACAGCATCCTGGAGTAACAAATAAGAATCAGTAAGCTCTCTGACAGTTCTCAAGCCCTGATAATTGGATTTTGTCATGAAAGTAATGAAGTCAATTTAGCAATAGTGGGAAGAGCTGTTACATGATGATGTCGTAATGACTCATTCCTGTGTTCAGGTATGAGTCTGTATTGGTTTATAGTAAGTTTTTCATTTTTTCTCCCTCTTTAGACTGAAATGCAGCTGCACGAGAAAGAGATGATGAGGCAGCAGCAGGAGGAGATGTTGAATGAGCACAGAGAACTGATTGATGCTCTGACTGCAGAAGTACTTCAAGTAAGGGAAGAAAACATCACTATGCAGGTACTGAGCCCCCCTTGCTCCTTACCCATCAGGATGACATGTTAGAATTCTGAGTTCTGTTGCAAATGTGGGCTGAGATGTATTGTCTCATGTTCTGGAGATTTTAACAATAAACAGAAAGAAAATGATAAAATCAAATGAAGAGCCTGAGAATTATAGTAGCAGGTATGGGTATGGAATGTTTGGAAAGTCATTCGTTTATCTTTATTTAACTTCAAAGCCTGCGAAAGTTCTGGTTCTGTGAAACTGAGCTTTACTTTATCCATCTAAAAGTTTAGGCATCTTCCTTCATACTTCTATACTGTTAACATTACTGGAGCAATGAGTAGATGTAAGACCACATTTTCCTTTTTTTAGTTTGCAGTGGAGGTAGATTTGATTGATGGCTACATTTGGGAATGGAGCGATTAAGAAACCGTAGAAAGGAAGTGAGGTCATGAGTGAGAAAAGGGAAAACAAATAATTTATCACTGAGAAACATGGCAACAATAATATTTAATCCTCGTTGGAATCCTACAGATTCACACAGTAGTATTTGGAGGCCAGATTTCTTCTCAGGGCTGCTTGTAGTATTTAATTTTCTAATTTATGTTGGTAGAACACAAATTTCTGTAATTCTGTGTATGGTTTTCTTTTTCCTCCTTTAGAAGAAGCTTCAGCAATACATGGCAGTAACAGATGAAAAGCTGATGTGTCTCACACAAGCATTTAAAGGCCTCCCTTTGGTAGAACCTGAAAGAGAACAAAGTCCAAAACATTTTGGAATTGCAAGCAAAGGTCCAGCAAACAGCCAAGGTGTGTACATGCATGTGTGAAGGATGAAAGAGGAGTTGTGGCTAGTTTATACCTCTAGTGGAAAATCTGGTGTTTAATAGATGTCTGCTTGCACGAGTACCTCTTGCATGAGCATGAATGTCACTTCTGTAAATTCCCATGCCATGGGTTCTGCTGGGAGCACAGGCGAAGGAGGAGAGTAGCCTTCCCCCATTAAGATGGCTTCCAAAGTC
>VZRR01002333.1:1629943-1660542 GCA_013398015.1 Oreocharis arfaki | reverse complement strand
GCTCACTCGCAGGGACAAAGGAGGAGGGCGATCGGGAGATCAGCAGCAGCCGGGACAGCCCGCCGGTGCGGGCCAAGAAGCCTCGAAAGGCACGGACAGCCTTCTCCGACCATCAGCTCAACCAGCTGGAGCGCAGCTTCGAGCGGCAGAAGTACCTGAGCGTGCAGGACCGCATGGACTTAGCCGCCGCCCTCAACCTCACCGACACGCAGGTCAAAACCTGGTACCAGAACCGGAGGTAAGACGGGTCCCGGCAAGGCGGTAGCCCAAGGTCTCCCCGGAGAGCCGGGGGCGGCCTGCGCCGCTGGGCTCTTGCCCGCGGGAGCCCAGGGTGGTGCGTGGAGCTCCCGACTGCTGCCCCGTGCCCTCCCCGGCGGTGGGCTGGGGGGTCCGGCCCCTGTCAACACTGCCGTAATTTTCTGTCTCATTACATACGGTTGCAGCCACCCTAATTCTGTCGCAAACCATTAGTGTCAGTGCGTTGCGATCTAACCGTGTGCCGCGGTTATTAATTTGGCCGGAGTCGCCGTATGCATGTGTCGCGGGGTGCGGGGCTCGGAGGGGAAACCGGGCAGAGCCGGGAGGATCGCACCGTGTGCGGGCCCACGAGGCCAGTGCGCCCCGTCGGGGCCACGGTGATGCGGGGCCGCGCAGGGGATGGAGCTCGCCGCCCGCGGAGCCCCGCGAAAGCGGTCTGGGTGCCCCATCGCGGCGCCCGCCCTGCAGCCGCCTCTTGCTCCCCCCGGCAGGACGAAGTGGAAGCGACAGACGGCGGTGGGCCTGGAGCTGCTGGCCGAGGCCGGGAACTACTCAGCGCTGCAGCGGATGTTCCCCTCGCCCTATTTCTATCACCCCAGCCTGCTGAGCAGCATGGACAGCACGACGGCGGCCGCAGCGGCCGCAGCCATGTACAGCAGCATGTACCGGACTCCCCCCGCGCCGCACCCCCAGCTCCAGCGGCCGCTGGTGCCGCGGGTGCTGATCCACGGGCTGGGGCCCGGCGGGCAGCCGGCCCTCAACCCCCTGGCCAACCCCATGCCCGGCACTCCGCACCCCCGGTGAAACGGCACCGCGGTCCCCGCAACGAGCCCTTCCCCTCCCCGTCCCCAAACAAGCCCCAGCACCGCAGAGGAGGAAGCGAGGGGAAGCCGAGGGGCAGGAGCTTCTGCAGGCAGTCACCGGCCACCGAGGGAGGCGATCAGTCAGAGCAGGGACTCTTGAACCGTGAACCCAGAGCCAAGCCCGTAAGTGAAACGACCACACGCGGGGGAAGGCGGGCAGAGCCGCGGGGCGACCCGCCGACCTCGGCTACTGCGAGGCAGGACTTGGAGCTCGGAGAGAGTGTTACGGAGGGGGTGGAGGAGGAGGAGAGGGAGAGGGAGCCCGAGCCCACCGGCGAGACTACCGGCTGCGGAGGACAGAGGGAATGAGAGCGCCTCGAGCCCCGACCGGCGGAGAAGACCGGGGGAACGGAGAACTTTGCACTGATTTTTGTCATTACCTTTTTTTTTTTTCTTATTGAAAAGTGGCATGCTCCCTAATGCGAACAGAATTGTACAGACCGAGTGCTGAGTGCTATATCATATTTATTATATGTCGTCCAAAAAAGGAGAAAAAATTTCACTTCTATACGTTAGTTTAAAACGAACGAACGTGGTTCTTCCCTATCCCTTTTCATGTCTTTTTGGATTCAGTAAAATAAATGCTTAGATGACAAAATATAGATTTTTTCTTTTGGTGACTGAAAAATCACAGGGAAAAAACGAACAAAAAAAAGAGAAAAGAAATAAACTTTATCTTTTTTTAACAAAAGCGAAAATTCAAGGTAGCTAATTTCCCCGTGATGAGAACTCAAGAAATTCGGAGTAGAAAAGGCAGATGCCACTTTTTTATTTTGAATATTATACTGAATATATTTTGCATTTTAGGTTCGTTGTTTCGTAACAAGCTCTGTTTTTCCCTATCTGTATTTTAAAGGAAAATCAAATTCCCCGCAGGTGTCGAGCCCCTTGCTGTTATTTTAAGCACCTGGGCAGGGCGGCAGCGGGTACAGGTTCTGGCCCCTTGGGACGGGTATGATGGGGCCGTGCAGAGCTTGGGGACGTGGCCCCGGCCCGGCAGCTGTCTCCGCACGGAGCTGGGACAGGCAGCGAGCGCCGGCGGTCGGGGTGAGTAACGAGGGGAAACAGGCAGGGAGGGCGGAGGGGTCCCGGCGGACACGGAGCTCCCGAGCCCCGCTGGCCTTTGAACTTTATTGCTGTGTGTGCCTGTCCCCCCCCACCCCGCCCCTTCCCCTGGCAGGCAGCTTCCCTGCCGAGCGCCTCTCTTCCCCATGCCGGCCTGGGCCGCCCGGCCATCCCGTGGGGGCAGAGGGGGCGCGGGTGGGGACTGGGGGCTGTGACCCTCCACTGGACTCCGGGGACGGCTCTGTCCCCAGCCTTTGGAGGTGAACACCCCCCTGCGAAATTAGAAAGTTATACAGCAATTACCTATAAAACATTCATAAAGTCCCATATTATTCTCTCCTCTGAGGGTTTGGCGCTTCTCTTTTTTTTTTCTTTCTCTATTTTTGCTCGTGGGTCCCCTTTCTGTTAAGATAGAAGGAAAAAAAAAAAACGAAAAAAGGAAAAGAGAAGCCTCCGGGCACGTTTATTTGGGCTTTGCTAATTAGTGAGCGGCTTGCTGATTTCTGTGCTAATAAATTCGCGTTAAAACCATATTGACCTTCGCCTTGATCTAACAAAAGGGGAGCGGGTCGGGAACGCCCACTTCGGTTTTTGCCCGTGTTGCGGCGGCTGTTGAGTATTCCCCCGCGCCTTTGCCGTGGCTCCCAAATACCCCCCACAGGAACGAACCGGAAGCAGGTCCCTGAGTGGCCACAGCAGTCCGTCCGCCCCGCATCGCCGCCGAGGTTCTCCCGGGAAACCCATCCTATGCGGGTTGGGGAAGGAGGTAGGAAATTTTGACTCGTTAGGGCCTTTTCCCTAGTCTAAGCAACAAATCTTTCCGAAAGGAGGAGATCTAGCTGGAAAAGCTAGTCCCAGCTCGTTGTTATCGATGGCTTGGTTTTGGCTGCATAAACTCGCTGAAAAGTAGTGAAAACAAGGAAGGAAAGTTCATGCAAAGTAGATGAATGGCCCCCTCAGGAATAGGGCCTGCCGCGGGGTGCCCACCGGGGCAGGGAGCTTTTGGCACTTTGGGAAGGGCAGCAGTCAGGAGCGAGAGAAGAGTGAGGCGGGGCTGGGGGGCTGCCGGTGCCGTGTCGGATGGTGTTTAAACCAGGAGCTGTCGGAGGAGGGGGGCGAGGAACTTCTACCTCCCCTGAAACGTATTTCCAGACCCAACTGAAAAGTGCATATAAACGGAAGGAGGTTTGGAGCAAGAATCGCTCTCCCTCACTCTTCCTTTCCCCATGTGGGAAGTAGGGCTGGAAACGTTAAGTTCTTCGTTTTTCCCGCTCTCCGTTCGCTCCGGGATAGAACCGACCCAAGGTCAGGCTGCTCCGAGATTGCCCGGCCGGGTCGCCTGGCTGCAACGTTGTAGGAACAGGCTTCTTTGCTTCTTTAAAAGCTCTGGCACGCGGGTCCACATTACAGGGCGCTGCGGCAGGACAAAGAGCCGGGCGCCAGGCCGGGATGCGCGGGGCCGTCTCCCTCCGCCTGGTCCAGCGCGGTGAACGGCACGGCGCGGGGCAGGCACCGCTGGCAGCTCGGCGCCATTGGCGGCTATGCCTTCGCGGCCGGGCCGGTCGCGTTTCTCCCCTTTCCGTTCCCGGACAGCTGCTTTCGCCGCAGCTGCCCCAGAATTGGTGCCGAGCTGCTGAATTGCCGCAGTCCCGGTCCCTCTCCAGCCTTTGCGCTTGCCTGGGCCAGGACCTGCTCTCGGCTCTGGAAGTGGTTGTGAACAAACAACCAAACTCATCTGTTGCCAGACGAGCGGGAAGGGCTCTCTCAGCCTTAAACAGCGGGAAATACCGGCAGCCGCTGGAAAAGACCTGGCTGTTGGTGCGCTGAGCATGGAAACAATCCGTGAGGCTGTAGCAGGGCTCTCTGGTGGCGAGGGACCGCGGCAGCCCGCGGGGTGGCCCGGAGTGAGTGCTCTCCCCCTGCCGGACAGTGGCCCGCAAGGAGTGGGGCGGCTCCGGACCCTCCAGTCGCGGGGACACTTGCGCCGCGCCGGGCGGCTGCGGCTCCGCCCGCTCTCAGCACCACGGACAGCTCCGGGAGGCGCGGACGGGCCGGCCCGCACCCAGCGTCCCGCCCCGCGGGAGCGCCAGGTCTTGGGACGTCGGGCGGCACGGGAGTCTCCCGTCCTCCAGGCTCCCAGCCGCCGTCTTCCCCGGCGCTTGCCGGCGGGGGATAGTGCAGATGGAGGAGGCTGGCACAGTCTCCTACTGCCGAAGCACTGCCTGGGTCGCCTCCCCGCCACCCAGCCCCTGGTAGAGAGAGCCCCTGTCCTAGCCCGGGTCTGGCCCTTCGGTCTTGAGCGCGGGCTGAGCCCCGAAGGCTTTGTGCCGGGTGTTTGAGCGTTGCCCGCGCACGGACAGACGCGGTTAAAACCGCGACAGGGCCGCTCCTCTTCTTCCGTGTCGTGTCGCTCAGGATTGACACCGGCGCGTCCGCCGTGGGACCCAGGGGACCCTTTGGACACCCTGTGCCCTGTTCCCCTTTAGTTTGTTTCTTCTGGGCCTTGCTATGTGTTTTGCAGGTGGGCGCGGCACGGGCGGCTCCTTCGAGGAACCCCTGCTACGCTCAGACAGGTTTCGGTGGCTTTCTGAGCTCCGGCTCTGGGCTGAGCCCTCCCGGCAGCAGAGGCGCGGGCAGGCTGCACCACTGCCCTTGGCTGGTGGGCTCTCTTGCGGGATGCAGCAGCAGGATCATGTTCAATTACTTCACCCTCTCGGGGGATTATCTTGGCCATCGTTAGAGCAGAAACAGAGAAGGGCGACTCCACTGGGCTGAGGTACGGAGACGAGCATTGCCTGTGCCACTCCGAGGGTGTAGCCCTGGCGCCAGTGTGGTGTGGCACCCAGCAGCTGGGTGCTCCGAAGCTTAATCCGAGAGGAAAGATCCCAGCCGGACAAGCGAGTCCGGCTCAGCCGCTGGGAAGCAGTCAGCAGCACCGAGCGGAATTCCCTGCCGTGCCGGTTACCCCGGTTGCGTTTAACGTACCGCCCGCATGTAACCCTGTATTGCCGCTCCGGGGCTCGGCTATCGCTCCTGCAGGTTTTAGTGAGGGTGGGTTTTAACTTTTGTTATTTTCTGCCTTTCCGGAGTTTACCTTCCTCCAAATTCACGCCACGTTTATGTGCAAATGCGTTTACTGACGTTGTAACTCACCAAAAGTCCTTAGTGCAGCCCACTCGGAAACCTCAGCTCAAGCCCAGGGCACAAAGTGAGTGCAGCTAGGCTGAACTCACCTGTGGAAAGAGCAAAAGCCTTCATAATGTAAGAAATATTCCCAGGCCAGAGGTGGCGAGCATGGGTGGCGAACGACCGTTTCAGGTTGGAATTACACGTTTTCCCCCTCCTCTATTCTGTTTCGCTGCTAAGCCCACATTTCCCGCCGGCGATACCACCGGGTTTCTTCCCGAGCAGCCGGTTTATCGGGGAGCTCCGTTTGCGAGAAAATGGGGATACAGGGAACCTGGCCTAACGAGGCGGTCCTGTGCCCTCGTCCCGTGGGAGCAACAGCCTGCTCCGTTTCGGAGATAGCATCGAAACGACCCCCGCGATCCCTGCAGGGGCATAACTGATGGGGACGGAGACTCACCGGGACCGGCGGGGGTGGGTGGGCGAGCAGGAGACTCCCGAAGGCGCAGCTCCCCCGTGCCCCCGTTTCATGAAAAAGCCCTGAACTTCGTTCATCCCTTGGGCTGCTCCAGCCGTTCAAGGGCCTTGGGCAGCCGGAGCCCGTGCCTGTCTCTGCATGTTTCCAGCCGGAGAGCAGGTCCAGCCAAGCGCCCATCGCATAAAGACTGCCTTTCCATATTCATATGCCCTATTTTTCACAAGTCGCTTCTATTAATGGAAGCGCACGAATGCCGGTCCTTAAAATTTGCGGATTTCAAAGGAACCCAAGTGAAGCACTTTGCGCTGGCAGCGATGGATGCGGGGCGCTACGGGACCCCCGGGGCTCCGCCGCCGCGCCCTCCCCGGCGGCAGCCGCGCTCAGCCGAGGGCACAGCCGCAGGTCGCCGGCGCAGCGGCTCCCGGGGCCCCCGCCCCGCTGCACCGGGCCCTGCCCCGCGGGATCGGCGCTCCCCTCTCTTCCGGCCCGGGCACACCAAAGTTGTCCGAGACTGTCTGGTTCCCTCGTCTCTGAGAGCCCATGTAGGGCGCTTTAATTGCCACATTTTCAAACCGAGGTAATGGTGGGGATGTCTTAGTAATTACCTTAATGAGATAACACCTTTCCTTCCCTGAACCTACTCATTATCACACTTCTTGTTCAAATTCCAACTACAAAGAGCTATACTTGTTATAAAAAAAAGAAAAAAAAAAGAAGAAGAGGGGGAGAGAGCTCTGAAATTTGTTGGAGGTCTTGCTCCCTTAAAACAAGTACCTTCCATGGATCTTCAGTATATGAACAGAGAACTGTACCCAGTTCTGGGAAAGGTTGGCTAGAAGTAAACTAAACATCTGGGGTACCCCTTAATTATTCTTGGTTGGTGTCTTTAGTTTGACCTGTAGGGATGTGAGGGTGTCAAAGTGATGAATTTTAAGATGTTGGGCTGTGAAGACGTGCAGCTGCAAGACTGATGGGTTTAGGAAGGGAATGGTAACAAGGTTAGCTGCATGTGAAGTGTGAATTGAGATTTTTGCAAAGAGACTGTGATTGCAGATGGGCATAATGTTGTACCCTTGCATGAAATCTTGCTATTATTGTATAATGGTCAGACAGAGTGCGAAATGACTTATTACTTTACTTTTATTCTTTAATGAAGTTGGGTAGGGAAGGAGAACTACCAGGAAATCTACAGTAGTGGTGCACAAAAACTATATGACAGGTGCTGATACATTAAATATTTATTTAGCTTTTTGTCACAAACTCCCTCCCAATTTTCTGTTATTTCAGAAAGCAAACAAAAATACAACTAGAGGATCTAGACAGTGAAGAAGATGTGCAGAATGAGAGTAATATTTTCTTTTTCATCCTCCCTTTCTGCAGTACACATGAAGTGGGCGTTTCTCTGTGTATACACCACCTATGTAAAATATGAGACAGAGATACCTAGATTTAGGCTGTGCACACATGGTTTCTAGGTAGATTTCCAGCTGTTTGACATGTATCTCTCTCCTAAACCTTGGAGCAGGCACACAGATATTTCTACACCTTTACACCCCCATGTAAATTCAAGTGGCCTTTTCTCCAGCTTGACATGCATGTGCAAATACCTCTCACTTCTCAAGCACAGGTGTCCTCATGGGTGGCGTCATTCTAAAAACATGCAGGACAACATCTGCCTCTGAATTTGCACAGCATTGTGTGGGTATATCTGAGGTGGGTGGGCAGCTTAGCCAACATCTAATGACTTGTTTCACATGTGATTAGGGTAAAACACCTATCACCAGAATTTGGTTCAATTGTTCAGATGCTCTGGTCTTGATGAATATGGAGTGAGAAAAAGGAACTGGAGCTGCTCCCTCAGGATAATGTCCTTAAAAAGAAGATTTCCCAGGTGGCCAGCCTCAGGATGCCACCACTGAGAACAGTTTGGCAAATCCTGTGCTTAGTGGGTTGTCTCTTTCAGCGAGCAGCTTCATCTCACTGTTTGAATACACATGGTAGAGGTGCAGCTTCTGGTATGCCTTCCCCTCTGGAAGGTTGCAGCCCACGGCTCGAAGAGTTTCTCAGCCAGCACCTCTCCTGCAATTCCTTCCCCAGACCCTGTCCCCAGATTCAGCACAACCCTTTGATGACAGTCTGTCTGTGAGTTTTTGCCCTATATTGTCTATGGAGTCTGGCACTGTTACATTTTAATCTGAGGTCAGGAAGAACAGGTGACATGAAGCAAGTTTGGGAAGAATTGCCTACCTCTTCTGCACTAACATATGGGGTAATAATGCTGGCAGAATTGTGTGAAACAGAGAATACATCTGAGGCTCATCTGTGTCCTTACAATAGTCTTTCAGATCTCCTTCTCATATTTGTGCCTCAACGTCTGAAGAAGTACAGTGTTTCAGGCTTGAAGCTTGTTTCTGTTGAGTTACACTCCGTTGTAGGGTTTGTTTAAACCAGGACTTGATGCAACAGTGTCTGTGGAAGTGGCAAAAACGCACCGAGGGGCACAAACAGTCTGTCATGACACAAAAAGGCATGGAGTAGCTCCCTGTCAGATTTATATCCCAACAGACTAGTGGGAACGTTGTAGCTTTAAATACTTTGGTTTACAATATGCGAAGATCTAACAAGAATAATTCCGGAAAGTTTTAAGGATTGCCTGGTAAAAATGATGAAACAGTGCCTGAGAACGTAGAAGGGTGGGATGTCACAGCAGACACTGCTACCCCACCACTGTAAAAGGAACAGGCAGCTTCCCTCCAACTGGTGCTCTAAAGCAGGGAAGAGCAATGTGGAAAATGAAGGCTGTCAAAAAAGCCTGTTTTGTGGATTCGCCACGAGTGATTTGGCTGGATCCTGTGGGTTCAAGTACCATCACTGTCCCTATACCAAAATAATGTACTTTTTCTGGACTAGAAATTCTGAAATAAGGTTGGATCAATATTTCTTCAGAAGCATGATGGGGTCTGTGGAAAAAAGCAGCAAAGCATGTGTCTCCAATGGAGCCCCAGTACAGGCACCGACAGCTCAATCCGTATTACATCATGTGTGTCTAAAAACTAGTGAGCTTTTCTGCCTAGTGGGAGGCAAGGTAAGCACACTGGCAACTTTTTATTTGTTTTACTCTTCAGCAATCTTTTCTCCCCCCTTACTTTCCTCCCTTTCTTCTTTCCCTCTTTCTCTTTCTTTCTCTTTTCACTTCCATCTATTTTGCCAAGCATTCAGCAGCATGCCTTGGGAATCCTGCTCACCTTTCCTGGCCACTGGTGGTGGCCATGGGCAGCCTGCCTTAACCAGCACACTGGTGCATGGCTCGGGCAATGCAGCACAAAGTGTGAGTAGCAAAGCTGTGCCTCTTCCATGGAGACTAAGCTCATTACAGTACAGTACTCTAAAGCACGCTTAACCTCCCCAGTCTTGGGTGTTGTATCCCAAATCTACTGCAGAGCATGGACACCCCAATTAGCACTTACAATGCACTGTTGACATTTCTGTGGGCCAGCCCAACAGGAATAATTAGATGTGATATCTAACACAAAGTCATTTTTTTTTTCCCAGCAGAGGGTACACTGCAAAATGAAAGCAACATCTACTGCAACAGCACTTGGCCAGATTTGGCTCTTACATACAGTGTTATGTCTGCAGTGTAACTCAGCTGGCATCTCCAGTCCTACCCTGCCTGTGCCCTGCCTGACTGCTGTCGGACTGACCTGCTGGGATTAATGCTGGGGCTAAAGCTCTGGATGGGCTGCACAAGAAAGCTGCCTTACACAGCACAGGCTCAGGAAAGCTGCCGTACAGCACCTACAGGAATCTTTCCATTAGGAGATGCAGCATGTGTGGAAACTTGCTCAGCATAAGATCTCACGTTTGAAATGTTGGCAGGTGACTGTGAGGCTGGTCTCACTTTAGTTTCAAGCTCCCATCCCACTGCACACCAGCAGAAAGGCTGCGATAGGGACTAGGCAAAGTGTTACTGACTGACCATTCTTCCGGGCAGTGGTTTGCAGGATAGCAGTGGTAGGATTGTGTTATCATAAATCCCATTGCAGCAAGCAAGAAAGCCTATGGAAAAATATACGTGACAGTAAACAGCAAAGAACTCTCTGCTGCAATGCAGCAGGCTGTCCTCTGACACTGCTAATTGCAGCAACACATTGAAAATATAAGTGTATGTAGTGAGTATTCCTGCTTGGGTTTGCTACCATTGCTTGCCTACTTTCATGCACTGCAAACAGAAACTTGGAAAGAACTTGGCAGAGTGAAGAGGATATAAAAATGATAATTTTTCATGTAATAGAGATCACATAGAGATTTCCTTTGTAGTTCACAGCATTTCCATTCCAAGATGCTTGGAGAATTGAAGCATACAAATAGAGAAAATCTGCAAAGTGTTGTCAGGTATTATTTATGTATTATTATTTTTGTTGGAAAAGACATGTAAATATAAAGAATTAGAAAACAGAGCTACTAAAATAAATTATAGTGGAACCCACAATAAATCTAACATGAGAATAAAAGTATAATGAGAACATATTTTCTTCAGCATAAATACAAATCCTGTCTGCATGCTAAAGCCCTATTAATTGGATACTTACTACAGGAATAAATCTTTAAATGTGTAAAAAAAAAATCTTTCTGCTCTGTGATGAAATATAAATATCACCAGATTTATTAAAGAAAAAATTCTGCTAAATGACGGCTTCTCTTACATACTAATTTATGCTTATGCTGCATCTGAAAGAACTCATCCTGATGTGAATATCAGCTAAATGACGGAAGCTGTAAAAGGAAAAAGGTTTAATGTGCATGACGAGAAGTTGCTTATATCAGGCACGGCAGGCTTCAATGAAGTTTTATATTATAAAATAGAGGAAAGGTGATAGTCTCTTAAGAGACATAATACTTATCCCATGAGTGACATAATAGTTCATAACTCACCAGAGAACAAGGCTCAAGTGAGTCATATATATTTTATGGCACAATTGGGATTAATACTGTACTTCAGAAAGGAATGCATAACCTATTCTATTTATATGGAGAGGTGGTTTAAAATTCACCCTCTTCCCTCAGCCTCTTCTCTTACCCTTAGGGATCCAACTACAAGACAGGGACTTGAAAAGAATGGGTGAGGATGTTGGGTGAGAAACAGATAATGTATCAAGGATCTGCTACAGCTTCGTCATTTGCCGGGAGTTGCCCTGGCACGGCATTTGAAAATGCTGATTTTCTGGTGACAGCTGCCCAGAGGCCCAGAGGAAGAGGCTAGTCCTGAGCAGCTGCACTGTAGGGGTTTTTTATTGGCTGAACTTGGTGTTTTGGTGGGAAGGCAGGAGATGCTGGCTTCAGTCTCTGCTTGCAGCCTCCATGGTGGAATTCAGTTGCCCCAAACTCCTTCTGCAATGTCACTGTCTTGCCAGTGTCCTCATCAGGGTGCATTTGTCAGGATGCAGTGCAGGGAAAGGGGCATCCCAGGGGGATGCTAGCCTCGCTCCTGCCTGTCAAAAAGCACAACCCTTTGGGGTATCTACTCCTTTTCTATAGGTCACAAATGCGATGTTCAAAGATAATAGATGTGGTGTTAAATTTTAGTCTTGGGAAAATCCCATGTTCCACTCCATTGAAGGCCTATTGTAGTCTTTTGGATAGTTTCCTGAAATGTGGCCTAGAGCACAAATTTAACAAAAAAGTTTGTGGCATTCCTAAGAAAAAGTGTCTCTTAAATTGTATCTAAAAAATGGAGGCATTATTCTCCTCGTCAGCAAAATCACTGGGAGAAACGAAAGCTGCTGAAGGTCTAGAGCAGGCATGTGGCAGTTTGGGGAAATCCTTTTACCTGGGCTGGGGGATGCTAGAGGAGGTTAAGGTGTCATTGGGAACCAAGCTGCCTGTGCCCCACAGAATACTCAGTGTTTCTGACAAGACCTCACTTATGCTCCTTCCATGCCAAAGGCCACTTCTGGTCAGTAATCTTACCTATAAGATATTAAGACAAGTCAGCCTGGGACAAGGGATTTACAGCACAGCCAATTTTGTCCTCCCTGTTTGTGAAGAGATTTTTTTTGGGCAGAGCGAGATAAAACAGGATGGAATATCTAAGTGCTGGAAGGAAGGATGTCATTTGAGGCAACATTACAGAGATGCATGGGGAGGTTTTGCTGGAGAAGGGTTTGCTCTCAGCAGTCTCCTGCTTCTGAGGAGCCCTGGTCTAGCTGGGAGGATCAAGCCAGGCTTGCAGAGTGGGGCTGTGCTGGCAGGATGTGCATCAGGGCAAAATGAGCTGAAATGGGGAACCCTGCCACCTCCACGGACCCATCAGACCCAAAAATAAATCCAGGGCTCCTTACACTGAGTGTCATGTTTGTTTTTATCTGGGTCTGTCCCCTGTATTTTCAATCTACTGGTTACCCATAGTGCCCATCTGCCTGTGAAGGGATGGAGTGTGCAAGCATGTCCGAGGCAGCCGGAGGTGCCCTCCTGGTGCCAGTGGTGGAGAGAGCTGGAAAGCAGCAGCAGCACTTTTGGGACATGGGAAAACAGACTGAGGGGATCTGAGACTCCTCCAGTGTCCTCTCCTAGGCTTTCCCCGCCTTCTTTATGTAATGAAGGTCTTGGGATTAGGCCCAGGTTCCCCAGGACTGCATTTTTGTTTTCTTATAGACGTCATAGTAGATGTGTTACCTGCCTTGTTACAAAGACCTCAGTGAACAAATAACTCTTGCCTTCCACCACCTCTGGGGAGGAGCATGGGCACCCACAGAGTTGAGTTTGCCCTTGGCACCGGGGGCCTTCTGCAGCCCTTGAGTTGGCAGCTTGTACAGATGTACAGCTCAGAATGACAGATAGTTAAATCTACTGCTTTTGGTGGGGGCTCAAAAGGTCTCATTGCCTCTTTTACTGCTCTCACTTCTACATGAAATAACGGACTCAGCCATATAAGTATTGGCATCTTTGAGGCACCTCTTTCTTTGCTAGCTCTCCTGGCAAAGTGCAGGGAGTTTGTGAGCTTTTTTAAACTAGCCTGGAGGGGCTGATTCACTAGAATTTGAATCTCTGGTGAAAATCTTGCAGTAGGTCTTAAAAGGAACTTAAAAAATATTTCCTTCATGATCCTGCACACAAACAATGGTAAATAATATTTCAAAGGGCTATCTTTGTTTGAGCTACCAGTATTGAAGTGAGATCTTTTGTAATAAACTACTACTGTATGTATAATAGCGATATGCTTAAATGATACATAAGCACCATTTTCCAAGTACTCTTAGCAGAAAGCATTTTATACCACATGGTTGTTTTATTGTGCACATTACCGTGATTGTTACAAACCCTTGCCAATGAATGACAAATTTACATACACATCATGTCAGCCGGCAATATTTTGCAGCCTTAATTGCTTTAGCTTCAGGCATTCTGTGTCAAAATAGAGTGTTTTACGTCCTGCAAGTTGCTCTGTTTCTTTGCAACAGTTAAATTATTCTGTAATTTGCCTGTTTTCCTTCTAATGCATTGTCCATTAAGTCACTTAATAATTTATGATGTAAAATGTGTGATGCAACCTTAAACAGCATTTAAAACTATCTTGAGGTGTTTCAGTTTTTAGGGCAGAAAGGCTGAGAATCTTGAAATGCATTTGTTCAAAACATTTTTGTAATAGCTTTTTGCCCGCTGTAAGAACAACTTTATCTGTATTTATCTGGGCAAGTTTGGCTGCTGAAGTCCAAGGCTGCAGCTCCTGAGAAGAGCAGCCAGGGTGGAGAGGAGGTGCAGAGGGATGAGCTGTTAGCAGGTCCTGCTGGGCCAGGAGCCAGCTTTGGAGCTGGTGCTGCAATGCTTCTGTACACTCATCATCCCTTACTCGTGTGAATACCCTTTAATTGTGGAATGGCCCTGTGACAGCAGTGTGCAAGTAAAGTCTATTGGACTGGGTTTTCATGTGTTGCAGAAGGCCTTTAATGTTTGCCACTGAGCTCCCAGTGAGAAGAGAGGCAACCAGGAATTGCAATTAAACCATGAATGTAAAAGAACTTTCTATCCATCCATTTCTACCCCTCCACCACTCTGATCTGCTGTGTTTACAGTGCAGTCTCCAAGGGCTTTATGACAAAAATTAGTGTCCAAACCACATGGCTAATCAAAATTAATATGAATACATAGTATTCTGCTAGTCAAAAGTCTGGTGTGAAGGTGGTTGCTTCACTTGGTGCCTAGGTGGTCAACTTTCTCCTTTGGGTGAGTTCCTTCTAGAAAAGCTCTCAGGACAGACAGTTCTGAGCAGTTGCCATACTTCATCTTGGGCGTCAGGGTTGGAGGCACTGGAAATGATTTCCAGGTGCATAACCAGGAAGGCTTGCAGATTGAAGGTGTTTTAACTAAATACTTAAAAATTTTCTTGCAGAAAATGAAAGACACAGAGGGGACAAGGACATCTAGTGCCCAGGCACAGAGGAAAGATAATCTGGATTAATTTAACATATTTGCATAGGAAGTGAGTGATGAAGATCTGTCTTTTTCTCTTGAGATGTGAAACAGTTGAATGTTGAACAGAAATGTTGAAGAGTTGAACAGAAAATGATCTGTTGTACCATGCATTTTGTGGGGGGAAATCACTCTGACAGAAAAGGTTTTTAGCTACCTGAAATTTGCTGGCAGAGTTCCTTGCTGTGCTGCTGCAAGTATGGTTTAAGAGCCTCAAGAGCTGCAAGACTTTGGTACAGCCATGTTTGTACTGCTGCTCATCAGCACTGTGTCTGTTTCTTCTGTTTGCTCTTGTAAGCCTTTCTGTCCCAGGAGCCTTTACTCCTGATACATCAGTTTCCCTAAGCAAAACCAAACATCTTGTAATCAAAAGATGTGTGACATAGGGTACGCACACAGAAGCACCCCTCCCCCATGAATAGTGTGCGCTTACTTCTTTGGGTACAACACAACATCTACTAAGAATATTTGTGATGTGAGAAGGTAAAGTTCAGTGTCATGGTTGGTGGGAATGCCTTGGAGGGGTCCTTCCTGGGGCTGTGTGCAGCCCCTCCCATCCGTGGGTGAGGACAGCCTTCCAAATGATTTCTCACCCATGACCTGGAGAGGTGGGAGCATTTCATACACGTGTTCAAAAGCAAGGATAGTGATGGGCAAGTGAAGAAGCAGAGACAATGCCTTCTATTAGCTCCTGCAGATCTGTGTCACGCCTCCCTCTCTGCTTCAGCGGTTATTGTCCTGTTGGGAAGTGGATTCACCCCTTGTGAAAAATCATGAGTGTTGACCGCTAGAAAACAATCAACAGGTAAAGAAATACAGTCTGCCATGTTCAGGTGTGTTTTCCTGGATTGATTTACAACTCAAGTAAGTAGAAAGGCCCATGTAAGCAGGAGCCCAGGCCTGCTCCATGGCAAGCATCTGAGATGCCCGGTTCGTCTTCACATGTTGAATGGGAGGTGGATGGACATTACACCTGTACCTGCCCATTGTGCACTATTTCTAGTGGCTTTGTCTTGTCCTCTACTCATAATGTCTCACCCAGAGATTGTTTACACTGGCTTCTTGTGGTTTCTGTGATTTGCAATGCTGAACAGGTGTCTCTGAGCAAAAAGCTTCTCCTCTGAGGGGTTCCATCTCTGTGCCCTGACAGGTGTGTCTGCTTCTGCCTGCTGCAGTTCTGAGAGAGCTAGACCTGATCTGCTAGTGTATTCGACTCACAAACTCCCCCAAGGCCAGAAAGTCATGGAATCACATAGGTATATACCTATATACCTATGTATACTCGGCTTAATCTATTCCCAATGAGAAATCCCCGATGGGCAGTGCCTTGGCGAAAGCTCTTTGCATAATTAGAGACGCACATCCCATTTGTTAAGGGAGTAGAAGGAGAAATTTGCTGATTTGCCAGCAAGGTTCTCAACTCTTGTTTTCACATTTAGACTTCTGTCTTTCCCACCCTTGAAGTTCCCAATTTGGCCTGAATACATTTTGAATTATAACAAATATCTTGATACTCACACCCCATGAATGAGGGCAGAAGGCAGGGGGCAACTCCTGGATATGTTCCTGTACTGAATTTAATTTTTCATTGATAATTAGACTCTCAGAGCCACCTGATATTTTTGACCAGCGGGAAACAAAGGCCCACTGATTGACTCCAGGGATAGATGCAAGCAGCCCCCACTGTGCTCACGCAGCAGCTTCACAAAGACTCAAAACAAGAGCTGTGGCAAATTGGCTCATACGGCAAGTTTTGACTGGCCCATGGTGTACAAGTAGTAAATCGAGAACTCATATTTCTGAGAATTATTTATTAGCAAAGCCCAGTGTCTCACTCCCCTTGTAGTTATTCTTTGCAAACAGCTTTTTACCAGTTTGGATGAGCAAACTACAGCCCTTCATTATTTTTCTTTTATTCGGGTAATTATTAAAAGACAGCCAAGGTCTGTTCAGACTGGCAGCAGACTGCATCTGTACCCAGCTGGGCTGATACCTTAACAGTTAGGCATTATGTGTTTAATTGTATAAAAAGATAATGGGATGCATTTGCAGGAATTTATTGCAATGCAAACAATAAAAGATTATTATTTTGAGATTCCTTTCTGGTGCTTTTTGTGTTGTTAAAATTCTAAATAAAGGTGTCATGGTGACAGTTTCTAGCAGAGTGACCAGTTGTAAGCATTTAGTACAAAAAAGGTGTGAAAATACTAGACTGAGACCAGTTAGCAGAAATCAGAGTTATACATGCTGAGACCTGCAGTGTTAAACCAAATCTGAGTAAGTCATGGATGAGGATTGATAACTCTTATTGTTTGATTTCTTTTATTTCTCTTTCTTTCTTTTTTTCTTTTCTTTTTTAAAAATAAAACTAACACGATGATGTACAGGAAGATAAAACGATGGCTGTTTTTCATTAGTTATGTTTTCCCCAGCAGCACTTCCCTTAAGTAAGTCGAAAACAGAGTGCTGCTGCCAGGGTCACATGGAACAGGAAAAAAAGCTCCTGGCTCACATTGTGGCAATGCTCTGTGTAGAGTAAAATAACTATCAGTCTTTTGCAGTAAGACTCCTTAAACAGCAAATAACATCTGTGTTGGTGAGGCTGTGCTTTGATGTAAACTTTTGGCCTTGGGTGTGAGATGAGGACATGCTTGCTCGGGGGTATTTTCTGGACATGTTCATAGAGACAAGGAGGTCACTGGTACTGATGAAGCTGGCAGAACATTGTCACCTCCTTCCCCAAGAAGAACATTAGCTGTGGAGTACTGAGGTACTTGGAGGAAGGGTCTTTTCCAGCCAAGAGACATGGGATGAGCTTTTCCTCTTGTGTTTATTTGAGCTGAGTGCTGGGGACACGGCTAGAGCAGAAAGCAGTGGACGAGCATAGCCTTCTCTTACTAATCCCAGAAGAAGGTGGGGAGCAAGCAAATGTGCAGCCTGGACAGAATGAGGCTCTAGAAAGAAGAAATGTCCCTTCAAAGGTGATGCTACTGGCCTTGCCCCAACAATGCACTTGGAAGTAAAGGAGAAATAACTCTTTGCAATCCTTAGGATGTGAAGGGCCCCTTTGGAGAGAGCAGAGATGTCTGTGCTGCCCATCTTTGCAGGTGCTGGCCTGTGCAGGGTCCCAGTGATGTGAGAGACACTGTTGGCACGTCCCCCAGCCTGCAACTGCACAGGCTCCTCTGTGCTTGCCCCCGTCCTGGCGCTCAGTGTGCACCTCCTGCACCTGATACATCAGAGAGACCTGGAGCTCGAGTGACATCCTCTTTTGGTTGAAAATGTGTAGCTCCTAATGAAAAGTACCCCCTAATTGGAGGCCAGTTTTAGGCTGTCATATTAGCAACAGTTTGGCTAGAATTTTTCCTGTAATTTTGCCAGGGAGATCAAGACAACCCTTTATAAATCAGTCTGATGCTGGTAAGAGCCACAGGCTGCCCAATACCAGCTCCTGAGACTGGGGTGGTCAAACCAAGGGCCAGCTAGTGGCTTTCAGGGCTATGAGGTGTGTTGAGGCAGGTGTGTTGAAGCTCCTCTGCAACCAGAAGTTAAATGTAGGTTATCCTTATGAGGCCACGTGCAGCAGTTGCATTGGGATTGGCTGTGTGACACATGAAGTGAGACCACACAGGTACTGTGACTGCTGTCCCCCAGCAGCATTGTTTTATCCTTTCAGCCTTGGACAAAACAACACAATTATGGGAACTAAAGCTGCTGTCTTTGATGATGAGAAATTCTTTTGCAGCCTTGATTTTGAATACATTTGAACATGTTGCCTACAAGATGTAGACAGAAACGAGCTGTGCATTTAACTGGAGCAGTTGTGTATTCTGTTGGTGTCACTCAAATAAAGTGAAGCTTGGCAAACTATAAATGCATCTATTTAATACTAAAAAACAAGTACGTCACCCTGGTAGAATTTTTCTAGTCCCATGATTTGTTTGCACCGAGGGTAAGCCAGACCCTGGGCAAGTCAAGGCATTCTCAGCCCCTGAAGGGGCTCACCATTCTGCCAAGAAAAGGTTTCTGTGGTGCAAGGAGAGCCTGGTCTGTCTTTCCCCTACAAATCCGGCATGGCTGGCTCTGCTGTGCAGTCCTTCCTAGTCTTGTACTCACAATCTGTGTTTTTAGTGCAATCAGCCACCAATTTATTATTCCCACCAAGTGAATTTCCATGGTATGGATTTGGCCCCACACCTGGAACGTACTTGGATTTAGCCACACTGGGCACTGTTACAGCACTTGTCCAGCACCAGGAATTGCGGATCCTTAGTTCTCTCCTGGACTGGCCTATGCTTCTGGTAAAGAAAGGAATTAGGTCTATGCAGGGCTTAAGACCAGGGCAGAGTAACTATGCAGATACCAATTCTTTGAAGACAATTAATAGCAAAATACACAGGGCATATGGGCCACTACTATGTCATTTGCTGAATATATTCAACTTCCTTGAAGTGGAAAACTGCCCTGATTTGACAGAGTAAAGAAATAACACAAAAATGGAAGGACAGTGGTGGTCCAGTTGTCAGAGAGACTTGAAATTAATTTTGAACATTTGAATCAGAGTGAAGTGAAATATCTCAGGCACGTAATCTGCTCATTAAAAATGCCACTTCCTGATGGCTGAGACTGAAATCTTCAAATGTTTTCAGATAGACAAAAATAGACAAAATGACATAACAAAACAGCTTTGGGATTCTTTTTAAAGTTAAAAGTCCTGATTTTTTAGATCTAAGGATCATGTTTTGACACTAGATCTGGCTAAATACAGCTAAACTAGTCATAAGCACAAAATACGATTTATTTTTTCTTCTTATGAAACCCAAATACCTTTTTTTCTTGTCAGCCTAAAATGAAAGGTTATTTTTTTTTTTTCAGTTTAGCCACTGAACTGAGGATTCAGTTATTTGCATACCTCTGGTTGTAAGACATTCTAATATTTATCTTGCTTCCACTGCTGCTGGAGACACAAGAATTATCTGCTGCACTGGTAGGGAAACAGAATTAAAACTCCCCTGAACATGTAGGTCCATTATTTCCATTTCACAATAATTATGCAGTGTGTTAAACAATGTACACTTCCATCTGATGCAAAGCCTGCTACCGGGAAATACACAATTACCATAATACCTCGCTGGTTAGACATATAGTGAGACTATGATTATGCAGAGTGTTGGAAGAACTTTATGTATAAAACTATTCTTGAAGAGAAGAAGGGGAAAAAAAAACCACGAAGTAAAAAGCTAAGCCAGCACATTATCTAATTCTCAATGTAAAATAATGCAGAAGTGCGGAAGATGAACATCTGATTTGTCACATCTGATACACTAATGTTTTATCCAAAAGGAAGAACACATTGTAACATGCTCATTCATCTGCATAAACACCACCTGGCCCTTTACAGGCACCTACTCAAGTAACAAAAGTTAATGGCAGCCCATTTGTAGCCATTTCACTGGTAGAGATGGAAAGGGCTGGGTTTTTTTTTCTTTTTAAAGTAATATATTTACATGAGTGTCTGTTGAGGAACAGCTTCCCACTCAATGCTTGCTTTGAAACCTCATTCTCAGTGACTGTAAATTAGGGAAATTCTAAAGAAATGTTAGAAAATATTATTTAAAGCCTGTAGCGAGCATGCTTACACACACACACACACAGACAGACACGATGCACATGCAGGCACACAGTTTTTAACCCCTAGCTATCCACTGCTGTGGGGACACATCAGAGGACTGTAATGCACATCTGTATTTACCCAAAAGTGCTGTGCTGGTCATGATCTAAACAGCAGCTAGATATAGTTTCTAATGTATGGCTGGGGATGAAACAGATTTGTTGCTTGTTATTTTTTTAACTGGAGCATCATGGTGGCATGCTTCAGTAAACATGCCTTTGTGCTACATTACACATATGTGTATATCATCACTTTGCTTTCAAACTAAAATAAAACCTGGGCAACCAATTCACTAAAATGCTGTGCACCAGCTCTGCTGCCTTCACAGCAAATGTAGGCAGGAAGGTGTGAAAGCCAAAATAAATAGGTGAATTATACAGCTACCAAAAGGGGGTTTTGCCTTTTGAATTGCCTAGGTCTGGCTGAATTTCATGGCAGCAGATAGGAGCAGTCTTGTAGAAGGTGCAGCAGGACCTGGGCTGTCCCTGTTCTGGTGGGGTGAGATTGCTGAGGTAATTACTTTCCAGCCCAAATTGCCCTCCAGCTGTGTACGCAGCCTCCCCATAGGCCCCTTGGCTGAAGAAGCTTCTTCCCAAGCTCCAGGATGTTGCTGGAGCTCTTGGATAATGGTAGCTGTTTCCAGGTATGTGGTGGGGTGACTCAGCAAGGGGCTGGCTGGCTGGCAGCCTTAGATAGCAGCTCCAGGAGGAAGAAGGCTTGAGGTCTTTGCAATCACTAACCCATTCTTGACCAGGGACTTCAAGTGTCTGGAGAAAGACCATGGCTGGTATATTTGAGTGAGTTCATGTGTACATGGGATTTGCCCTGGGTGCACAGTTGGAGGCTTTGAAGAAGACTGAGAATGAGACTTGGAGAGCTGGACCTCCGCATCCCTCACCAGGAGGCCCAATATTCTGTCCAGAGTAGTACCCTTAAGTTGAGGCAGGCTCCCATCAAGGCCTCAGGACACCACCTTAATGTTCCTGGCCAGCCCCCAGGTTTCCTATTCACAACCTGCCACTGGTCCAGGAGCTTCTTTCAGCTCTCCTTATGGGAATGGCTGTAACACAGAGCTCCCTGTGTACAGCCAGGCAATCCAGTGACTCCCAGCCCAGCTGCTGGAGCAGAAGGTCAGTGTGGAGCTGCAGGAGTTAAACAGCGAGGTTGTCCCAGGGTACCTTGGGTGAGTCACAGTGGGAGCTGTTAGAAGTTATTAAAGAAGATAAATGGGCTTGATCAGCAGCCAATTTAAATGCTCCTGAATGAGTTTGCTTCAGTCCTTTGCCCCTTCAGAGATTGTTACCCTGTAACAGGTATGGGACAGGAATGCACCATTTTGCCGTCCTGAATGTGCTCAATAAGTCTGCCTCTGTGGACAAGCCCAGAAAGCTGAAAAGAGCTGGTAGCTATGGATGATCCTTTCCCAAATGGGATTTCTGAGGTAATGGCTCTCTGGCACCTCCCTTGTGTTTGTGGGAGAAGCCATCTATTCCTCCACTGGCTCTGCCTAGCATTAATCTTTTTTAATCTTCTGATGGTATTGCCCCAAACAATGCTTTTAATTTAGAGTCCCACATGTGCATCTAAAAAGACTCCATGAGAATCAGTATAGGTTTCCTGCACTACTATGGGGTCTACACATATTGTAAGAGAGAAGTACAGGGAAAGGAGGGAAACAAGCAGGTTCAAGTCTGACACCAGGGACCTCGATTCCACTTTTCTGCAATACTGCCAGGTATAACTGTCTTCTCTTTGTTCATATGAGTAAATACTTATATCATACTCTCTTTCTCTCATGCACCCTCTTACACTTGTTTTCTCTTTTCCTGATGTTCTCAGAGATGTCTACCTTTAGTCTGTCACCAGAGTTGTAAGTTTCTTTAAGCTGTAAGTGGATAATCATCCCAATAATGCGGGGCCCTTTTGTCAGAACTCCTGGGGACATAGTCCCTGTTTGCTGAAACTGGGAGTTGTTGAATTACCAAAAGACTAACTAAAGAGAGGACTTTTGGTTGTGGTAGAAATCCTGTTTTATTAGCAATGGTTTTTAAAGTAATTTTAAAACCATTTAAACGGTTTTTAAATCCTATAACTAAATATGTAAATTCGTACATTCTTGGTTCTGTTGTGGTTTTTATTTTTGTTGGGTTATTTTCGGTATCTGTGTTTTTTGTTTTGTTGTTTCTGGTTTTTTTCAAGTAAGGTTATGTATTTATCAATATTGTGATCTGTGCAAATGCTTCATTTGCAATTTGGACCTTAGCTGGCACCCTTGCTACCCTCAACCTTAGAGATCCCAAAAGAGTTGGTGCCACTTGAACTGATTTCCTGAAATCCATTTCACTTTTTTTCTCTCTCCGAGCATACGTGGGCTCTCAGTCAAACACAGAAGTCCTGTGAGTAGCAAAGGGAACACTGTTGTCCTCACTCTCTGTGCATATGTTGATAGAAAGGCTGTTTTTCAAAATGCCATTGTACAAGTGCAGAGGGGCATAAACTGAGTCCAGAGTACATCATAACTACATGCACATTTGAAATAAAAGTATCCCTCTTAGCCCAGTCTACTGAAGAAAGGAGAATGTCAAGAGAATACTTATCTTTCTTTGCCTTCGAGGGAAAACAGATTTGAGATCAATGGGAGTCCTCAAAGGTAAGTTGAGAGGGTCCCTTTAAGAGTAATCAATGTTCTGGGCTTCTTTTCCCGAAGGTAAAATAGTTTTCTGTTTGCCTTTTTCTTTTTTTTGTCTTTTTCAAAGAAGTGCCATTAGCAGTCTCATTGCTTTATTTATAACATTATATTCTAACAGTGATAATTATTCCTATTGTAACAAAGGTCTGCAGCACTTTACAGAGGCACTACATAGCTCCTGCCCCAGAAAGTCACCTTCCCTATTTCCAGAGGGAGGGAGGAAGGCTGCTGTGCCAGCTAAGCAGAGGGAAGGGTGCCAAGGGACTTTTCCGGTGAGGCAGGGCAGGAGGAGTGATTGTAATGAGGATTATTCTGTCCTCTTCATAGAGGGGAATTACGGTAGCACCTTTGGGTGCTGGCAGACGTAGTCTGCCAAGCAGAGAGTGAGCTGAGCCAGTGAGAATGAAGACGACCTCATACCGCAGAGGTAAGAAAGGGGCTTTAGCCAGCCTTCCCTTTGCTGGCTCTGCCTCCATCACAATTTTAAAACAAACGCATCTTTAAGTGTCAGGTACTTGGGCTCTTCAAAGCACACTAGGATTTCTGTGTCCTCATGCATCCATACACTTTTTGAAATCTCCCTATTGGTGGTGTAACAAAAACCATGTGAGAATTGAACCCACATCTCCTTGGACCCTCATCTAAAGACCAGTGAGATGCAGCCCCTTCCTGCAGAGCATGGCACTGATAATACGCTTTCTCTCTCTGCAGATCCCAGCCTGTGCACCACCCAACCCCCCTTCTTTCTCTCCTGTCCAAACTATCCACATACATCTTTAATACACTAGGCTGGGACTTAAAACTGTTTCCCAGCTTTGTAGCAATAGTCTCAGGCTCATGACTGTTTCTGCCATCCACAGTAAGAGCAAAGCACCCTCACAAGCCCAGCTTGTTACTGGAGTTGTGTAGAGAGCACTGTGAGTGGCCTGAGCAGGAGCACCACTGTGGTGGTGGCTGGATGAACTTTGAGCATCACCTAGAAATAAGAAGCTTCATTTGGACATGTGCATGAATGCAGACACAGGTGCACACTTGCACACCGTGTTTACAGAAAATCTAAAATTACTACTCTATACTAATTAGTAGACCCTGTCTGAAAAGTATATAACTCCATTCTGCAGAATTGTTGTCCAATTTAACAGTTAAGCATGAAAAGTGATTTTTTTTCCCCCAGAGTCAGTGATGTTTTTAGCAGTTATCTGCTGCAACTGTGACCCGTGTTGGTTTTTTTTGTACATGTCCATTGTGCATCTGTAACATTGAAACAATCCAGTCCATGGCATCAGAACAGAATCTAGCCCACTGATTCATCACTAAAATTTATTTGTTAAGGAATATAAAATGTTATACATGGGGGCAAAACCCATGGCAGAGCATTTTCCCTATTCTGCTCCTTAGAGCTGAAATGGAGGAAATGCACAAGCAGCTCTGTGGTCCACTAGCGAAAATAGACTATTATGCACAGCCAGTCATACGTACTTATGTTCTGGGTTTAAGTGGATTAAATAAGGCGTTATTTACAAGGAAATAATGTTTTTGAAATTACTGGAACTTAGAGAAAGCTCTTTCTTTGCAGGCCTATGTACAAGCTTTCCATCAAGAAATGTTGATGGATTGTTATGTTTCAGCTGGTATAACTGCTGTCTTTTTTGGAACAAAGGAGCAATTAGAAATCATTTGTTATAAAAGCTTCTTTCCTTCTGTTATAAGAGCATTTGTCTTTTGCTGACCCTTTTGAAAGTTGCAGTTTTGAAAAAAACCTTGAGAGAAGGAGGCCTCCTTGTCTTTAATCTAAAAGCAAAGAAAGAGCCTAAGTAACTGTCTGTGGTCCTACTTTAATCAAGTTAATGCAGCCTGCTAGACTACAGGCTTTGCTTAGTACAAAGAGACACTCAGATGTAAGCTCATGAGTGGATACTTTCACAGGGCATTCGACTAAAAAACCAGCTCTAGGAGATAAGAGATCAGGTCCAAGAGGAGTCAATGACATGGCATACAGGAGATTGATAGGGGCTGGGAAGGATGCTGGGGTGTTGTGGACGAGAGGTGTAGTGGCAAAAGCCAGCTGGGCCCTCTCTCTGGCATAATTTTCTTTATAAGGTGCTTGTGAAAAAGAAGTGCACTGTGATGGACCTTTGTTTAGTTCAAAGGTTTTTACCTCTTTATTCTAAAGCCCCATTGTGAATTCACAGGGCTTAAAATATGTATCACTGTCCCTTTCATTTTATCCTTCTGAAAGAAATCAAAGGCAAATAAAAAAAAAAAGTTTTTTTCCAATGAGCCTAGTCTGTTTGAAATTGTGTGCTGTTTGTACATATGGTGTCTCCATATTGTGTGTTCAGGAGAATCTTTTTGAATTTTGTATACAAGTTGGTTAGACATTATACTTAAAAAAAAGAGGTGTGGAAGAAAAAAAAATAGAATTCCAGGTAACTCCTAGATGAGTAAAATCCTCTTTCTACTCTGCACTCCAAAGAGAAACTTTAGAACATATTTTAAAAGAAATATCACTAAAACTTTATATCCTCCCACTACAGCATTATTCTTTTTTTTCTTTTTTCCTGCACTTTAAAATTTGTGGACATTCATTTGATGTTTCTTTAATTACTGCAATCCTTCACCTCCATTTTTATCAGCTCTTAATGTATAAAACCCCACTATTTATACACAAATGTATCTTTCTGCTTTCCAGAATTTTAGCCTAGGCAGAAGAAACAACAAATATGACTGAATGTATAATAAAATCCACAGGGTTTAGTTCCGCTTCTTTCTACAAATAATAAATAGAGTAGTGCAGCTGCATTATTCCACATCATATGCAAAAGAATTCTGTCATGATCGTTACTAATTGTTTGAGGATACCTCATTTGCCGCTGTGGGCATATTTTTCATTTAGAAGGAGAGAATTGTGTGCTTTCCCTATTTGCAGGGCACTCGGTGTTCTCTGCTGACATATGATATGTAGTTTAAATTCTATCTTTTATCCGCTCAATAGATTTAAAGCATAATCTCAGTGATTGACAGTTTTCATGAAAAAAAAGAAACGATCTGGTTTTACTGTGAAGACAGAATAATCTGTTAACAGAGCAAAAATATTGGTGACACTACAGTGTTTCCAACGGAAATATTTTGTGCATCATTCTGGGATGTGAATCAAAACAATCATGACAGGTGAATGAAAAGAAGAAAATTAAGATATAGCTACAAACAAAAGCAGCATTAATAATTCAGGTAAATAAACTTCAGTATACAGAAAGGAAGCATGCTGTCAAGGTGATGGAGAATGTTTCCTCAAGTACAGCACATCTAGGCAGCAGAAAAATAATAGTGGTTTAATATTTTACATTTCCACAAGAGCTTTTTGTATCCCTAATTTCACTCCCCTTGATATGTTTTCTCAGTTAAAATTATTTAATGTGGTCCATAAACTAAACCTAGTTAAATGAGTTTGGCTTTTAGTATGGTGAAGTTCATTACAAATTTAAGGTACAGAGGATGGCCGCACTGGCACGTGGAATGGGTGTCTTCCTCTTTAATATACTGCAATTTATTGATATTCAGCTTTAATTGACATGCAACCCTGCCTTCTCTGCCCAGCTAGGTCTACTCTTCC
Source organism: Oreocharis arfaki (assembly GCA_013398015.1). Taxonomy (NCBI): domain Eukaryota; kingdom Metazoa; phylum Chordata; class Aves; order Passeriformes; family Paramythiidae; genus Oreocharis; species Oreocharis arfaki. The sequence continues at coordinate 1,634,310 of VZRR01002333.1, read as the reverse complement.
GACTCTGACTTGGGTACTTTACTGGGATCGTTCAGCAACATTTAAATGTTTATGGAAATTTATTTTTACTTAGCCATGCAGTTGGGCCCAAACTCCACCTAGATGCAAGCGGGCTTGCCAGTGACTCTGGTGTGCTGTGGAGCACACCTGGGTTGGTCCTGCTGCTGTCCTGTACCACCTGGCCTTCAGAGATGCTTCTCTGCCTGCAGTGGAGACCCTCACCCACCTGCAGGGTTTCCAGTACTGCTGACCTAACAGGAGAGAACAGGGCAGCAAGGCCACACTGAAAGAAGAGGCATTTGGATGCCCTGGCAGGCAGCCACAGATTCCCTTGCCCTGAGGAGGAGGGTTATGACCACCTGCCTCCATCCTCCTCCTGGGGAATGGGCTTTAGCTGGTGGGAGTTACCTCTGGTGGAGTTCAGCATCTGAGGGTTTTGCTTGTGTCTGCCATGAGCAACTTCTGGGCATGGGAGAGAGAGAACAGGGAGTGGGGAGCATCTCTGTAGCTTTTTTTTGGAGTTCTGTGTACCTTTCAGTCACATCTAGTGTCACGTTTTCCTCTGGTAGCTCCACTGCTGTTCCCTACTAAAACTCATGCTTTTGGAAACCAAACCTGGTGTAATTGAATACTTTAATAACAGCTATACCTTTAGTTGCAATGTTTTCTCTTTATAATCTCATTTAGGGCAGCAAGCAGCAAAGGCCTAGGTTTCACCAGTATTTTAAATAATTTTATATAGTCTTACAAAAAGCATTAAATGTCACTGGTGTAAGAAAAAAACCCAAACCCAACTCACAAACTGCAGGAGAAAAAACAATTTGTACATATGACTCCAGTGCAAACTCAACTGTTTCAGTGTTTATAAATATTCCTCTGCGGAGAGAAGCGTGTGTATTATAATAATTATGCATTAGTGCCTCATTAGTAGGGGGTAACATCCACGCTGTTTCTTTTTCCTCTAGTGTATTTTTGATAAGTTAACATTTTAAAAATCCTCATTTAGCGTAACGAGGAGACTGTGTGTCCTTGTGCCTGGGTGTGTGAGCATCGCCCGTGGCGGGGAATGCCACTGAGGCCTGCTCGGGATCCGTCCCGGAGTGAGCTGCCACAGCCGGGTGAGGAGGAGTCCGTGGGCCTGTAACGTGTGTGAAATAGCGCGGCTGCGAGTCACCCCGGTTCTCCGGGCAGGCCCTTGGAGCCCCCAGCAGGGGCAGCCCCAGCCCCGTGTGCGGCAGGCCCCTGGCTGTGCCGCGGCTCGCAGCCCTGCGCCTTGGCCGGCGGGAGCTGGGCCCAGCACGGCCGGTGCCTGGCGCAGCGGGCCGGGGCCTGGGCAGCGCTTTGCGCGCCTGGGACAGACTTGGTCTCTGGCGTGAGTAATCAACCCATTGCACTGTCCCAGCACTGCCGAATGATTTGATGATGAAATGATTGTATTTTTCCGGATGCTGATTATTAATAGCACTTCAGATATCAAGTGTTTGTGAAGGGAAGGCAGCGGTGCTATATATACTTTTAATCCATCAGAGCCCTGTGATTTTTACTAAGGGCCGAGAAAGGATACCTTAACACACCATTTCATCTTTTTTTCCACTTTCTTAAATAATACAAGCTAAGTGTCTTTGCAACTTTGTTTGGGGCAGAGACTTGTGTCTGCGTATAGACTGTATTAATTCCGGAGAGACATCCAAGATAATGAAGGAATGAAACACTTTTGAGACTTTCCTTACTGTCACTCCTGCTACCAGACTTATAATTACATTATCGAAAGGAAATTAGTGCTAACCTGAGAGGAGTAACTCCACTGTGCATTTTACCCCATGATTAATTTTCTTCGTGCCCTCCATGTTAAGATATCAGTTTGTAGAATCACAGAGCATGAAGATGCTTAACTAACCCTTTCTGTTTACAGAAAGCAAATTGTCTTTGGAGCAAATCGCCGTCACATTGTTTAGAATGACAAAATAGTACATCAAGGAAAAATATACTAATTGATGGCTTTCTAAATAAAGCATGAGCATAGAGTTATACTAAATTGGTTGTCTTGTGCCTCAAATTAATCTCTTCATTATATGGCACTAGGCTGAGTGTTTTGTGTTTCAATCCATCTTTTAGAACAGCATTTGATTAATCAACTTAATGATGACAGTTTTTAGCTTGTGACAAATGATACATTTATGCAGGCAATGTTTCAGATGATCCATGCTATTGTAAGCCTAAAGAAAGGAAACATCAATTTAGAAGATTAGATTATTATGCCATGTTTTGTACTCTCTATAGTTTCTCTAACAAAAAAAGTGAGGTTTAGATTATAAGTAGAATGTCACCTGAAACTAATAGCATTAAATAAAACTTATATATATAGTATCTGCATACCCCCAGTAAATATTTTGCTTAAGAAGTAATGTTAACTGTATATTCAGTCAAATGGTAACGTGAACCTAATCAAAAAAGAAATCATTGCACTTCACAGTGTGATCACAAGTGACTTTGTTTTAAAAAGTTAAAACATTTTTAGCAATATATTCACGTGTTGCACTAGACATAAATTAACTCTTCACATGTGAGCAGAAACCAAATCTATTTTATAAGGCAAGAAATAAGGCAATGAAACCTCAGCAGTAACAAATGAGGGGCACCAGCCTCCACCCCAGAGCCCCTGCAGAAAATGTGAATTGCCTCCTCAGAGGTGGGTGACAGGGCACATTGTCACCAGCACAGAGAGACTCCTAAACCATATCTGTCTCCTTTCACTTAAGTGTAATGTGGAGGAACCCAGCTGCTCCAGGGGAGGAGTTTTTGTAGGACTGAACTTTCTTTTGTGCTTGGTGGTGCAAAATGGTGTTTGTACAAAACATTCCCATTGCCAGGAGGGGCAGAAGCAAGTATTTGATTACAAGCATCTCCTCAGTGTTTCAGAAAGGATTTTATTTCTATGCAGTTTGTGTAGTCTTCCATACTGAACATACTTGTTAAATCATATTTAATATTTCACTGATTTCTCCCCCTCCCTGATTTTACTAGCTAGATGTGAAATGGTAATCTTGGAAACTTTTAAGTGAGATACATATATAACCTACAAATTCAGTGCATTATTCTTTAGCTAAGTAATTTTTTTCTAATGGAAAAATTCTACACATTTATGATACCAAAAATACTGGGTTTAAAGTCATTAAAGCTCAGGTATCTTATGAATAATCTTTTCAGTTAACAGGCCACTGCTGTTTGAACTTTGCCAGTTTCATCACTGGCAAAAGGGCTTATCTTAAAAGTGTCTAAATATTTAATAGAGATCAGCAGATCAGTGAAGAGTGGGACATCCACAGGTGGGTCAGAAATAAATTAATTAAAACTCCCCAAAAATCCTAGATTAAAAGATTTGAAATAGTTCTGGTCCCAGAGTTTTGACAAGCTTTACAACAGGCTGTTTAAAGATATGTATAAATTGAGAATAATGAAGGGAAGACAGAGTTTGGTGGTGGGAGTGCAGGCCAAGTGCATCTCGCTGATGCGCAGTGCTGAGAGCACTGCCACATTCGGAGGGAGCTTGGAAGCTGTGGGAAATGTGTTGGCTGTGAGGGGCACCAAGGAGGGGCTCCTGCAGTGTAGAGGGGTCTCTGGGGGTGCATGAGCCCTGGGAGTAACTCTGGTCGGGAGGGGTGCATGTGCCCATGCAGAGCAAGGTCCTGTACACTGATGTCCTCTCTGGGTGGGCAGAGGGCTCTGCAGGTGCCAGAGGGAGGGGGCTGCTGCGGCCAGTGTGGGGCCAGCCCTCCCCAGTAAGATTCCTGCTGGCTCTGGCTGGTGGCCCAGAGCACTGCTATGGCAGGGAAATTGCTGGTGTGGTTGTGCGTGCCAGCCTTTACCCTGTTTGAATGTGCAACTTCACGTGCTTCTTGTTGTGTTTCATAGCAATGCCAGTCTGTATGGATTGGTTTGATTCGTGATGGTGCCAGAACAGGTACAGAGCTCACCAGCTTCAATGAGTCATCCTTTGGTCATCTGTGTCTGTGGGTACAGCTAATATAGCACTGTATAACCTGTATATCTTGTCAACACGTAGGTAGCAAAGTACGATATTGTGGTGAAAGCCAGCAGGGTGTGGGGCTGCTGTAGCTGTGCTGGCTCCCTGCTTCTCTGTGCTAGTGTATTGTAGGAATTTCATTAACGTAATTCCTAAGAAAGCAAAATGCAGTGATGTTGATTAACTGGATTATATTTTCCTTAGATGTGAGATTATAGAAATAAATGCTAATAAAGTAATATGGCACAATGTCATGGGTTATATCTGTAAGAAATGAGAGTAGCATGTCTTTGTAAGAAATATAATATCATGCTTCATCCTTTCAAATATGCAGAGACTTATG